>JAQGAV010002151.1:0-16938 GCA_034691345.1 Phasmarhabditis papillosa
GCTTCAGGGGTATATAGAAAACCGTGTCTTACTTTTCTGGAACAAGCTTCCCGAGGAACTGGTTTGTGAGAAAAAAATTCTTCTTTTGTAAAAAAACTGGAAAAACGGTTAAACGATAACTCTAGTATTTTTGACGATATAGAACGTAAGCTTAACTAACTCATATACATGCTTTAAATTATCCTATTTTATTTTTATTTTCGCTCTGTTTCTTTCATTGTACAAAGAGGTGATTTGCAATACCATCATGGTCTACATCTCCTCATGAAAAATACAAATTAATTAAATTAGTAAAATGATACATTGCATTATTTTGTCTGTATTTGTGTTTTTCGTAAATCAATAAATATTTATTCATTCATTCATTCTTCAAGTCTAGAGGGCGGGCCGGCCCGGGGCCTGAATTTTCGAAACTGGGCACGGGCGGAATGTTGTGAATCGCACAAGTTTTATACAAATATCTTAATTACTGTCTATATTCAAGATTACAAGGTAACAGGAAGACCCCGAAAAACTACTGGACCCACTTTTCGACTTCGTGTTTCCATGTTCTTGATGAAATTAGTTCATTCATTACATGCTTTGAGTTCCGGGTACATATGTTTGCTAGTTGTAAGTGATTAACTGATCTGTTCAATCTGACAAATTGACGACAAATTGTTTTGATATGTCCTGAGCAACTGCGAGCAGTATGAACTGCAATCTTCCGGTGTCCGCAACCGCATGGTCGGATCCGACCGAAACATGTTTTGAACATAAACTTACACAACGAACAAAAGGAACACTTTTTTTAAACTAATTTAAGTGCAACAAAAGTGTATGAATGTTTTATCAATATACCCTCAATACTTCAAAATCAGACAAATGTAGTACTTACAAGGTATTGAAATATCCTTAAATAGACTATAGTGTGATTCAAGATGAATAATGGAGTGTTACTTGCTTATTTTAAGGAAAATTGGCGTATATTTTTGGTTTTGAATGCTTTCAGAGCCATTTTCAACGATATTCTTCATATAACAATCCATTATTACTCTCGAATCAGACTATAGCATTCAATCAGAACTTCTTCTGACCTCGGTATGTTTGCCATTCAAGTTTCTCCAGCATGACTCATTTCTGAGTGCATTCTTGGTTCCTGGTTGATATCTCTGCTAATTGGTTTGTTATGTGTTAATGGATCATATAATGGCTAATTGCTGACGAAGTGTTTTTGATATGTCCGAAACAACTGTATTTGCAACAGGAAAGTGGTAGCTTAGTATATAAGCAGCGAGCAGTGGAAATCTATAGGAAACTTGATATTCTTTATTAACTGATTGCTCTGTTACCCTTATCCTTTGCAATTAATAATTATAATAGTACTACTAATATTCGCAAGTATGCTCTCTCTGTTCTTTACGAACAAACATTTTCATTTTTTCGAATTCACCAACAGCAAAGTATTTGCATTTGACAGCAAATTTTGTTTGAAAATTTTCGCAGCTTCTATCATAGCAATACTTTTGGAGTTTTAGAATGGAGTTTTCTTGAAGTTATTTGAATTGTGCTATGTTATTTTTTATTGTAGTCAACTTTCATCATTTTATTCCATTTTTACACATACTTCTACTCAAAAATAGACCTTTTGCCATTCTAATTCGTTAATATTGGTGCTTGCTTCATCAGTTAAACTAAACTTATAAGCTTGCGTTATGCCAGCTGTTCCTAACGTTTGCTTTCATTTGAAGGGTCACTTAATCGTGCATAACTTAACAATAACTTAATATTTTTTAAATTTTTTTTCAAAATATTCTTATTCAACAGTCTAGCTATCGAAAAAGACCAAATTCGGCAGAAAGTTCCAAGTTTAAAAAATAGGGTGGCATTTCTACTTCTATGTCTGATTAAAATAAACAACCAGCTTAAAAAATATTGTTCCAGAAATATATAAGATATGAGTTCCCAAGCGGTTAACTCGCCAAATGGTTCTATTAATGCTAGAAGGTGGTCAGCGGTAGTGTTGGTTGTTCAAGGATTGCATAGATTCAAGCTTCCATTGAAGGGAAATAAGGTGAGTGGGAGCATCACAACTATTAGGCTTCTGTTTAATGATTTCACATTATACAATTAATGTAAAGTATTATGTTTAATTTCAAATAATAAGCAGATTTCTTCTTACTTTTTGTTTATAGAGGAAAGAAGTCGAAATTCCATCTGATAACGAATGCTCCCCAAATAGTGATATATCAGGTATGTTGACCCAAATTGTAATCTTTAAGATTTTAATGTTCAAATCTGAATAAAATATATGGCTAATGAACCAAAACTTACTTTGAAAAAAGAACAACACATAATCAATCTTTATCGAAAATTAAAATATTTTAGATTTTGTGGATCCCGTATATTTGGCTATCAAAGAAGCAACTGGAAAATACGGTCGCAAGAGTTTTTCGGTATCCAGTTTTGACTCCTCTGCGCCAAGTTCATCAATTCAGTCACATATATCCCTAGAGGTACGTTTTTGTAAAAGTGCTCAATTGATGGAACGCCGCGTCCATATGGGATATTCGTTAATGGTGTTATCTGACAAACGACCAATATATTATGGTGTTAAACTAGAAAAGTGCCAGACCAATTAATAATAACCGCTGAGATGAAAATATGTAAAACTTCACATTTAAATGTTTTGTATATGTGAATTAATCTACTTTTCTAATTAGGAATGTGATTCTGAAGAAAGGACAAACACTCATTCAATAGTAATGGAATCGAAGTCGTCTAATCCAGGTACGTAACATATCATTTATGATATATTTTACGATTGTTCAACTATTTACTCGAATATACTAGAATAATTGAAGTATGGCTCGACGAATGTCAATATTTTCTTTCTATAGCAGATTCAAAGTTTTCTTTAAAAACATAACGCATCCGTTAATCTGAAGTTTAAAAAGGTTGCAGTAACCAGTTTATCAGATTTTCCAGATAATTCAATAGTTCGACGTCGTACCCGTCGGTTCACTGCACAAATGAAATCACAATCACTGGATATCCACGATATTCCTTCGAAAAAGTATTCTGGAACTGCCACAATCTCCCTAAGTAAGCTATGAATTTCACTAGTTTTACAAACAAAAAGTCAATACTGCGATGCTCAAATTACCTTCTAAAATTGAGTTTACAAATCGGAACCCATTTCTATATAGTTTATTTAACATAGTATTGAAGGCCATCTCACTAGCATTTTTAAAATTTTATATAATTATTTAGGTGCTAAGCCTAATCTCATGGATAATCGAAGCCAAGCTAGTTGCAGTGATCTACCAAACTGGGAAAGAAGTTGTACTGTTAACAGTAAAGGGATTATTTTAGGTGCGTTTTAGTCAATTTGTTTACTTAAAATTACTGTAATAGTAAAGTATTGTTTTGAAAAAAGTTTGAACAAAACTTGAATTGTATAAATGAATTGAATTACACATGAATATGCTATGTTTTCAGGTGACCATGGATGCCACATCGTAATTCGTAAATACTGCCCTCCAAATGGTGGTAGACCTCTTTTAGTCGGTGAGAGGATACATGTTGTGGACAGTGATCCATATTGGTTAGATGGATTCAGAATCGATGATAGGTTGGTTGCCAGAAACTGTTATCTTTGAGCAGCAAGCATATTGCTGTACTTCTCAATTCAAAGATATTCAGAACTTTCAGGCAACATATTTTAAAATTGTTAAATATTAAAAATTCATAATTATTGTTATTTACAGAACGGAGGAAATTATCACTTTCCCGTCTAGTTGTGTGGCTGCCGTGTCACGAGCCGAGCAACCGATGAAACTACTGGAGAAAGTTCAAGTACAAGGGACCAAATTGAGGATGCACCGAGACGAGGTATGTTTAAAGGAAATTATTATACAAGAATGCCATTACTTTACAATAAGAGTTTCTTTTTTACAGTTAAGAAAATATTTTGTTTATTCATTTTACGAAACATGAGATCACAGATATTTGGGGCGAAGAAGTGAGACGAGGGTACCATATAAAATGCTACTTCATAGCACATCACCCAGGGAGTGGAGGCGGCGAATACGAACAAATTTGCAAGAATTCTTTCTTCTGGTGGATTTGAACTATTGATCTTTAGCTTATGAATTTAGTTACAGAAAAAGCGAAATGAAAAATCTACTAAAAGTGCACTGAATCATCGAATAGAAATATTTTTTTTTCAGATTGTGTTTGCTCAACCAAATACACTCGTAGATGACAAAGTAACAGTGCGAACCACGCACAATGCCTATGCACCGTGTCAATTAACTAGTTTGGCTCTTATTTGAGAAAAAAGTCGCAATCGTTTGGTTTGATTCACTTATTATTCTCTGTTGTTGTATATAATATTACTCTTGGTTGTGAACTATATGTAAAGTTAATTGTTTTATTTTTAGCAGTGCATACTTTATAAGCTATACGGGAATTTTCAATAAATCATATTTTTATGTATAATTAGTTTATTAGCTGAATCAGTTGTGTGTTTTTCTTGAGATGCAACAATTTGCACATTTCTTTTCGAAAGTATCTGTCGGAAAACAAATAAATATAGGGGTGTACCATATTCATAAGGAGATACATAGAGTTCAGTACCACTTGAATAAGATGAATTGCACTACTTTCTTTTGTAAAGCTCTTATATAAAATGTAATAAGTAAAATAAAATATATAATAGCAAAACCAAATGAAGGCAACCTGAAATGATGTGTTCGTTCAGCTGAATTGCTGTCTTCTTCAATTTTTCGTACGAGTAGAAGCTTTAATTAGTTTATCATTTTACCTGTAGCACAAAGACCATTTCTGCTTTTCGGGCAATTTGTTGTCCTGAACAGCCCAAAGTTCTCCAGGTTTGTAGTTTCTTCCATGTGAGAAAACAAAATATTGGAACAGAAAGCAAAATTGTATGTGAGCTAACGTAGTACACCTATAAAGTTTGCTGAACAATCTCACCTGCAAACGTCTTAAAAATTCTAATTCGCTAGTAAGCACCTATGCAATACATTTGCTCTCTTACTTCTTTGATCCTATTAGAGATTACTCTCAATTACTAGATTTGATTTAGAGAATATGTAAACTGCCATTCTTGCTGGTTGTTCCGATTCAACTAGAAACTTACTTTAACCATAACGGCGTGCCATGTCCGGGCAATATTGTTGCTTTTGATATCAATTGCGGAACTGTTGTTAGAGCGCTCGCAATGAATCATCGATAAGTTCGTAGCGATACCAATAACTATGAAAAGCCAACATAAACTTATTACGAAACTAAAAAGAGGTATATTGTTAGATTTAATTATTTGCTGCTCTATAAATACAGTAGTTTCATTTTTAGTTTTTGCAGTCTGCACAACATTGTGAAAATGCATGTGATATGAGCGTAGGGCGAAAAAGGCGACATATTTTGCTTGACACCAATCATTGCAGCAGTCAAGGGCTTATATTTAAAAATATGGTGAATTTCTGCTTATATTCCCCAAGTACTTACACAAATCGTTTTTTCGTAGCAAAGAATATTTGATAACCATATTTGCTACAAACAAAGCAATAACGATAAATTGAGATCAAGGTAATAAAAACGGTAAACCCGTAATCCGACACTGCGAGCATTGTAAGAAGCACACTACCATAAATTTCGGGAAGCCAAGCAACACCTTTCTAAAATCAACTGTCCACATTACAGTAATTAATGATGTAAGGGTGGCTGACTTTGTCTTGAATATACGAATTCAATACCAATTTTCACAGTAATTCAAAAAACTTATAAAATATATGCATTAAACCCACAATAGCTAATTGTAACATATATGTTGTAATTATAACATAAGCAAAGAGTTTGAAGTAATCACATATAGCTAACATAAATAGAAGAATACGGAATGTCGCACTGCAATCCTTCGCTATTAACTGAAATAAATTGTATTTATGAATATATTGAAAAATATTTGTGTTTCTAACAACAAGTGAACAAATAAGAAACTTCTGAAGATGACTGGGAAAAGGCAGGCCCGCTCTAGTCTAATTCATGCTTTTAGTGGGTAAAGTATATAAAAGTTTGTTCATAGGCCTTTTTCAATTACTATAGATCATCTAAGAATCTTTGGATATCAATAATGTTGTATAAAGTTTGTCAATCCTCCACCAAACCGGGCTATTTTTGTCCTGAAAATTGCACCTGGAATGAGTTCTGATATTTCAACCATGAGGAACCACTAGACTTTACCTTTCTGAGAACAATAACAGTCAATGTGTTCATAACTAGGCCTGAGATCAGAAAAATGATATTTGTGCCAATCATGATGTATTCTTGTGTTGTTTTAATAGTGGTCATTTTCATAAGTTGTCTAAATAGTTTCCTAAACTGAAATTGACTCCGTCTAATTGATAACAAAGGAAAAATACGAAAGCTAACAATAAATTTCACATTTATAAAGTTCAACAACTTACATCGAACCTCTTACACACATCTATAGAGAGTCTACAAAAACCAATAATTCTACTTTATAGCATTTTCTGCTGAACTAAGTGATCTATATAATACAAATTAACATGTAATGAAACTGAATTGAACATCCAGACAGGGGTAGCCTGAGTTGTAGATTACTTGCCGTGTAACATTTAAACATAGCATATTGCTAAGACGCCGATTAGTTTAATTATATGCAAGGTGGTGTAGCAATTATTGGAATACAAGTCCGCATTGTTCTACCAAGAAGTGGCAGTGTTCATATTTGTAGTCGAGCAATAAAGTTGGTTAATGACTAGGTGGTGGGTTGAGGAAATGACTAGTTTAACCAGATATTAAGATAGTTTTCTGAAATGCGGTTCAGGGAACTGGTCTGAAAGCTGACCAAGAGTACCACCGACATGACTGTTCGTTTACTATGATGCTACCCTTCGGTTTGTTGGGAATACATGCGGGCACGGGTCAGACTTGGTTTACAAAGAGAAGATCATATATAGTCAGAACGAGAAAGTGAGACAAAAGAATATTATTCTTTATTCAACCTAGAAAAGTTTCAAATGTGAGGAGAAAAATTCTTTTTTCCAATAGGAAAACATTCTCATTCTCAAATATTCTACTATTTGCTGATGATGTTAAACTTTCCATATATAGCAGTATTGAAAACTATAATACAAAGTTCCAGTCTGATTTGGATGGATTAGGATGGATTTTCTTGATTAAGATATAGACAGCTTTCGCTTTCTATTAGTAAATGCAATATTCTTTACATCGGTAAGAAAAATAAGAAACATCCGTATACAATTGATGGGAAAAGACTAGAGGTTGTAGAATGAATTCGAGGTTTATCGCTAATACTCCAGACATAAAATCTGATACTTTAAGAGGTAATGGACAAAATTATGCAGGTTTACATGTTCCAGTCTATCACAAATTTATCTTACGTATAGGGGTATCGCAATCTGGAATAAACTACCTAGATAAATAGTAACAGAATATTGTTCTAAAAAGTTTAAGCAAAAGTTGATCAACTGGTTTAAAGTAAACTGTAACTACATTGTTTCCTTAGACCCGACTCCTTTCGTTTATTTGTTGTGAAATGTTACTCCATATAATTTAAATTTAGCATTATTTTCTAATGATTTCCAAAATGGTCAATGGCCAAGTGCTTCTACAATTTCCCATGCATACAACAAATAAGAAAATCAATTAAATGAAATCTTTCTAATGTGTTCTATTGATGTCCTATGTTGTATGCAAAATGAACATATTATATTCTATTCTATAGGATTCAAATTATCGTCCTCTTTATCAGGAGGCACATCTTTTAAATTGAGCCACTGCGCTCACACTTTTATGATCCCGAAATTAGTTTTTTCACCAAAACTTTTAGTTATTCCTAATTTTTCACAAACTATATGTTGCTGAGAATGGAAACACATCAAGGAAACGTCGTTTTTATTTAGGCGATCAATTTCTTCAACTCAAACTATTTCCTAAAAAGTTTTGAGATGATAGCGATTCTTTGAGACCGTTATTGTGAATTGTTGCCACAGACACTATGTTGAAATACTGCATTATTGCCAGAACATTCAACTAAGCTTCTAAAAAAATAAAATAAATTAATAAAGAAGATAATACTATTCACTGAAAATAATGGAAGGCGTTATCGAATTGATAAACGATGTACTAACTATCCTACGAACAACCTAGTTTACCTTTGCCAAGTTGCTCTTGCAGATATGAAGCTTTGTTACTTTGGCACACAATTATGGTAACGACCAAAACCACTCAATTTTGTAGGACAGTATGAAGTAGTGTTCACGACATCTGCGGCGGCGGCGGAAAATTTTCCGCCGCCCATTCAAATGAAAAAATAAAAAAGTTTTGATTGTCTCGGCTGGAAAAAGTGCGGAAAATTTGAATATCGAGGCATTAATTGTATTTCTTTATATAGATGGGCACAAATAACCAAATTTATGCGCTCCATTGCAATATTTGCAACAATTCAGCTTTGCTTATTGATGACGTAAGTAGATATAAAGTTCAGTTGGACAAACAAAGGGAGTGTAAAAGACAAAAATTTCGAATAGAACCACAAATAAAGTTGACTTATTTTAGTTATCCTTACGGATAGATTGTTTTCGATAAAACTCAATATTGCAAAGCTGGCTTCGAGGAAAGCTAACCAATCATTAAAGCGAGATATTGGCGAAAATTGGCAAAAAGCTTATGAGATCCTTTAAAGAAGAAGGAGCTGTTGATTGGCAAAAAGATAAAATCAAATTATTTTGATATATTCTGCCACATTGTTATATAAATTGTTACAATTCAAAGGTTTGAAAGAAAATTCCACTGTGGGTGTTTACCACCTCTGCGGAAAACGCAGCGGGAAGTTTCCGCCGCTGCAGTAAGTCGTGAACACGAATTGATTGTTAACGCTTCGTTCTCTTTTGAGTAATGGATTAAATTGTATATCATAATAACAAATTATGATATGCTCTGTACTGCAAAGTTGCGACGTTTCCCTCTGAAATTAGAGCTATGTGTCTCAAATCATTAGGTCTCGCAACAAAAGTCGATTAAGAAAAGAATTGGAAGACATTATGCGTTGTGAAAGGATCACTCGCAAGTAATATTCACCATATTTTAAATGTTTTACGTAATAAATGTAACTCTACTCCAATTTTTTAATATAACTGAAGATCGTATATCGAACTTGTACATCACGTATATCACAAAGCAGCATCCCTTTCAGATCCAAAAATGTCTTATTATCTTTTTAGTTTAGTAATTTAGTGGGACAAATTTTATTGAAAGAGACCTTTAAATAGTCAGATACCCAAATCTCTTTTTTATGTTATCTAATAATGTTAGTAAAAATAGTATCAGTATGCCCTGAATGTGGTCGAATAGCTGAGTTATAGTCTGTCTTCAAACCTACGGTCCGCCGCAGTTGCAGAGATGGGCAGCGGGCGCGTAAATTAATTAAATAAAACATGTAAATTATTCAACATGTTCTTTATTTCGCGAGCCCTTAGCGATCAATTAATTAAATTACGCGCCAGCTGCCCATCATGCAACGACGCGCGAACTTATGCTTGAAGACAGACTATGATGTTCAATATTATATAGCGTTGCTTAGATGTTCCCGATATTTTGACGAAAAGCATCATCGGTGTTGTTCAAACTAATATATTTAAGTTGTTAAAGGCGAGATTGCTAATGGATTACTGTTCTAAAGAAAGAGAAAACGTATATTAAGTTTAATCTAGCGAACAAATCTTCCTCGTACTACTTGTATTTTCTTTATGACGATTTTTGGACGTTACTCAAAGCAAAGTTTGTTTACTTAATAAAATTCTAACAGTCTAAACATGATCAATGAGTTCTATCAGAAATGCTGATCTGACAAAAAACAACTCAATTCCTAGTTATGAATTTTCAGATATTTCGTTGCGATGGATACTTTTCATTTTCTTTGCTTGTTAACTTTAGCAAAATTTTCTTTCCAATGCGAAACTACGATTTTCAGAAGAAGTAAGTTTTTTGAGTTTTTATTTTTTTCTGTTAACATTGTTTGCAGGATTTTCACCACCAATTCGACAAATGTTTCTCGAAAATAGAATAGTGCCTGCTAGCCCAGCAGCGTTCAGCGTTGCCTCCCCAGCTCCAGCTGCTGGTAAGATGGAAATAAAATTTAGAAATTAAATACTGGCAAATTCGAATTGTTTGAAATCAGAAGTAAATAAGAATTAATCGGTCCTTCATGAGTAATCAAAAATGGAATAGTCCATAACAAAAAAGACTGCAGTGTGCGGTGTTGTGTAGGGTTTCAAAAATCTCTCGTTCGGTGGCTATATTAAAGTTTCATTATAAGTTTGGAAAATACTATTGTACTAGTTTTATTTTGTATCATGTCCAGAAAAAGACAAATACTCAATTGCGGATGACTAAGTTAGCACCGCGCTCTGAGGTCTTCAGTTTGTTATAGACTATAGTACACATTTCCATTAGCCTGACGTTATTTCAATTGTTTATGTAAACGCAACTGTTATAAAGGAGACCGTCTTCGCTCAGAAGATTTCGGAACGAATAGTCGAAACCTGTTACAGTGATTGAGTGATAGTTATTCTTTGTGCGATTACGAGATTTACAACAAAACACTCTAATTCGCAAATATAATAAAAACTGTTAAAGCTAGTCCAACGGCAACCCCGACGCCTGCGGCTATTACAACAACCGCTAGTAGCGTAACAACTACGGCCGGTGCTGTTTCCATCGCAGCAACTACCGTGGCAGGAATGACAACCACAACAGCAACGACGACGACGACTACTACTACACCGGTAAGTTTCGACAAACTGTTTTGTCAACATTTTTGCTCAACTGGGCAGAAGGTTTTTAAGTGGTAGACAGAAACATAGTGATCATTTTTTGAAGGCGAAAGATCAGCTTGGCTCTGGCAACCACTATTTTAATACGGGACATTGACAAAATTTGAGTAGAAAGGATTATGTTGTTATATAAAAAATGGTTCTCTATTAAAGGACTAACCATTACATGTTGAGGTTTAGTATAAAACCTAGGGCAAATGTCATACTATAAAGTGATTTTGTTATCTTCTTTAAAGATTATAGAGAGGTATTTGGAGCAAAATCTCATATGAAAAACAGTTAAATTATTGAAAATTAACATTTCGTTTGCAATTCACTTTTTATGTCAGACGGAACTAGCCGAAAATACAAAGTAGAATGAGAAAGAGACAATGAAATGTATATGAATCAATCTCATGAATTATTTTTAGTGTTTATGTCTGAATACACCTGCACCCACATTAACTGGAAACCAGCCTCAGCCAGTTCCCAGGTACCTATAAACACATAAGTCTACCTACTCAGACTACCAACATCTACTAAAAACAAAACCACTTTTGTTATGTTAAACTTTTCCCTTCTGTAAACAATGCCAAACTAAATCAACCTAAATGAACAAATTAAATAATACGGCCTGATCGTTTCTTAAATACATAATATATTAATTACTTTCAGCGATGTAATGAATTGTATGATGTCGCTCACTTGTACTCCCATGGTACCCAATACAGTTGCCGTTGTCTCGGTGAGACACTTTGAAAAAACCAGAGATGTACTCAAATATTTTTTGTATTTCATTCAAGCGCTCAAGAACTGAAGATATCATGAAAAATATCCGCATAGTTGGCCGAAACTTTCACAGTAACTCGGGAACTGCTAGGCAATTGACCTAGATTTTCGATAAGTTTTCGAGTTTGTGTTTCCCACAATCTGATATTTTGAGTTGGAATCATAGTTAGCAAAGGTAACATAGATTTTACCAGAGTGGTTTGCAACGTAACATCTTCTTAACAAATGGCTGAAAGAGCCGCATTCTTGAAGAGTGGGCATAGCAAAAGTTCTACTGAAATTATAAGAAGTGCAAGATTTTATCACATATTTTAGCTGAATAACAATGCTCAACAGAACTTGTTTGCTTCCAACCCCAATGTACTCCTGATGACATGCAATACGGCCAACACGAGATGGCAATTCAATGGAATGGACATCGATAATGCTTCGTGTATACCAAATCCATAGAAAATTTTGTTGCGATTTCCAATTTTTGGAGATAAATTGTTTTTACAGTATTAAAAATCGATAATCAAGTGCAGTTTATTGCATTTTGGTATTGAATCCATCTTTGATGCAGGTTGGAAAAAGTGGCAGTTCTAAAAATAAAAGTATCTCAATATCAT
Source organism: Phasmarhabditis papillosa (assembly GCA_034691345.1). Taxonomy (NCBI): domain Eukaryota; kingdom Metazoa; phylum Nematoda; class Chromadorea; order Rhabditida; family Rhabditidae; genus Pellioditis; species Pellioditis papillosa. The sequence goes on from JAQGAV010002151.1 coordinate 12,260, forward strand.
ATTTAATACATCGTTTTTGTTATCGTTATATTTCTTCCTGCAGCTGCATTTATGTTTTCCATATAAAATACCCCGATAAAAAAGGTTTTTTTCCACTAGCAACAAAATGGATGGTTTCAATCGCATCTATCAGTTTGTTTCCTGTATCGTAGGCATAGTCCTGAGTTTACTACTATGTCCAACAATACTGACAAGGTTTGTAACTTTTAGTCTCTTTTTAACTCTACAACTGCAAACTCATTGCAAATATGTTTTTTCAGATCATGCAAAAATATTGGTAGCTATAAGTATCTATTGGCAGCAATTGTAGCAACTGAAGGTGTCTATGAAGTCGCTCTGCTACTTAGTTTACCGGTACTAGTATAGTATTACAGTTGTTGAAGAAAGATTGGAAATACTGGGAAGAGTTTTCTATTCTTTCGGACCATTAAAGCTATTTATCACTCTATTTGGGTTTCCTGTAGTTCACTATATATATTTGTTAGCGGGGTGAAATTGAATGATCAGTCGTCTTCATAACAAGACAAATGGCGGGTTCACGAAGCTCACATTCACTTTTGAATATATCCAAGAATCGGAACAACTTGCAGGGAATTTTCAAATAATATTCCGCCTAACTATGAGATAATATGCTGTTGTTTTAGAAAATGAAACAATCCAATAATGCATTTGTCTTCTACAGTACTACCAACTATAATCAGACTGTTCTTTGGTTTTCACTTTCATGTATGTTGATCGGTTTTGCTATTACAGTTTCCCGGATAAACATATTTCAATGTTTCGATGCGACAAGTTTATTTTCAAATAACCTAGTTAATACAAAGAATAAATGGTCTATAATGTTATAACTAAAATTTTCGTTTTTTCAGTGAGTCTTGCTTTATTTTCAACCACCATGGTGCTTCTGAGTTATTCATTTATCTATAGATATGCTGTTATTTGCAAGTAGGTATTCAATGTTAACGTTATGGGTGACATTTTCAAAGTGACGTCGAACGATTTGGCATGTGCTACAAAGTTCATGAAGAATCAACTACAATTGGCTATAGCTAACTCTTTGTCTTTTGTAGAACGATTTCCCGACATAAACCAGTTACTTATTAAAGTATTTTTTAGCCGAGCTGCACTTGTTTGGTTTAAAAGTCCAATTAGAATTGGTTTGCTCATATGCTACTATATATTCATTATTGTATTTGTAGTAACGTTGTTTCATATATTCACTGTTCGAAAAGAATTGATACCGTTCATAAATGAAGGTCTACCTGAAGTAGACTTGGAGCAAGTGGCCTTTATTTCATTTATGCCATACGTAAGTAGTGAATTGAAAAAACAGTTCTTACTGCTTGCAATTAGGGTTTGGGAGGAACTGTATCGAAGGCCTTCGGCCCGGGTTCAGATTCCAAAATTCAGCATGGGGTCGGGTTTTGTTTTCGAACTAAATGTGAATTCTTGGAATTTTAATGAGAACTGCTGATCGATGTTAATACCTTTTTTAAACCAGGAACTAAAATGACCTATTCTCTTAGTTTTAATATCAAAAAGTCAAAGAATATGGACTAATCGGAATTTCTACTCGTTCATTGAATGACATACACAATGCTAGGCAGATACCGCTGCCAGGAACAATGTTATATTCCGGTACTACATCTAAATCTCACTTATACTAACTGTTGAGTTGATCCGATTTGAATTTCCATAGTCACTGAAATAAAACGTTAGCACTTTCCAATGGAACCATTTCAGAATCCCAATGGTCCCACTAATCTTCACGGTGTGTTAATACTTTCCATTTGGGTAGTGTTCGGATCGTCATCAGCTCCAATTTACATTTTGGCAACAATTGCAATCTATAGACACCTTGGAAATGATGAATGGAAGTCAGCCGCAACATTGAAGTTACAAAAGACTATGTTTCAGATGCTTTTAATTCAGGTAAATATGGTAGATTTAAAATATATAATAAACTTAACAAACTTTCATAAAATTATTTTTATTTGATGTAGCCCAACAACTTCTTAACAAAATTACAGTTAAAGTTCATTTGATATGAAGAAACGCTAACTTTTATTTAGACCTTGGTGCCTATAGTCTTACAATTGGCTCCTTTAACAGTACGCGTTGTTGCAGCCTACTTATCCTATAACATTAATGAACAAACTTCTTTTTTTACAATATTATTTGCTTCATTTCCAACAATTGATCAGCTAATTATCGTTATTTTCATGAAGGATTATAGACCATTTCATATTGGAAAACAGACTACTGTCAAAGCTGTCGGGAACTAGTATGTTTTGTTACCTAGGTTATCTGCGCAGCGTGCGCTTAGCTTGCGGCGGTGACAGGACTATTTGTTAAATTTTTATCTATAATTTATCGTGCAATACCATTCATGGTTCCTGTTTTGTGCTCTCTAATTTAGATGAAATTAGAAGTCTATAAGATTGAACAACCTCAAAAACAGGAGAATCGAACAGAGCCGAGGCCGGTTTAGCGCTACAGGTAACGGAATAAGAACATTTCCTTTAAATTGAAAGATTTCTCTTAACATAGTTGTAGATCTTTATTCACTTTCTGATAACTGAAAACACCTTTGTCAATAAAAAAGTCATATTTGACTATTTTAGATGTTGATTATATGGTTTGGTTTTTATTCTTCCTACTCTATTTCATCAAGTACGAAACGTCTTCCGAAACCAGTGTTGCTGCATTCATATTTCACATGCTAGTCTGTTTTTTGTATCTTTTCATGAACATGGTGCATCCGTTCATTTATCTTGTCTGCGATAGTCAATTTAAAAACGAAATGAAAAGATTATTGAGTGGTGCCAAATGAAGCAGTTACTACCGAGGACTAAATTGTTTCTGAGTTAAATGGAGGTTTTTCCAAAGTTATTCTACAAATGAGACCAAAGATGAACGAGAAAAAGTTGATTGGATAGTGAACAAATCAGATAATAGTTCAAATAAGTATATATATTGATGTTTCCTATTTAGTTCAATATTTCCACATTTTGGTTTGATAAACGAACAACTTTGAATGACTGTGGACTAACTTTTAAGTAAAATTTTCCATGCAAACTATGACGAAAAATCAGTTAACTTGTAATCTCGGCACAGAATATGACAGTAAGATGAAGTAAATAAGATTGTGAATATTCGTAAAACTTTGTCACATTAAGAGAATTTTGAAACTGAAGAAGTTCACAATTGCCTCATCTTCCTTTCTAACAGGACCAAAATTATTACATCTGTAATTGTAAATGACATATGAATCAAAGTAAAATGCAGCTTATGTAAGTTTACTTCACCCAATAAAGAAATAGTTCATATAAAACCATTGCTTTGAGCGCTAGTGGCAGTCTAGTTATAAAATTAATCAACAATTTGTGTTATTATTAAGTTGAACAATGCTTTGTTGATGGTTGTTCATTTCCGTTGCCATTTTCGCTAGTCTGTACTGCATGGTCTGCGAACATTCGGATATAAGATTTCGGCTGGGGGTTTTCTATCTTTGCGATAATATAATTCCACATCTACACAGCATCTTGCTAGTAAAGGAGAGATTAGATATGTTGTTCAGGTATGTAATCGTTTGATGCTAGCTTGTTCCTACATGTTTCAAATACTTAGCTCAATCAGAAAATGTGATCGGGAAACGGAAATCTTCTAGATACGATCTTCTAGTAGGATCATTGTGACAAGTTTCTGGTATTGTTTCCAAGTTTATGAACTTGGGGATGTTCGGCAAGATTTAGGGACACAATTCGAAAGGAACTAATTAAATAGCAAGATGCCACTGTGCAAAAGAGTATATCGAATACTTTAGATAGCTGTCATTTGGTTTTCATGGCTTTTGTTTTATGCTTTTGTATGGGTCAACGCTGGCGCCAATACTAAATTGAATTTCAAGAGCTTTCTATTGCAAGTGACAGTAAACTCTCTATATCTACAGGTTAATATTCTACATCCCTTTATATACTTCAATTTCAGGAAAGAATTTCTCGACTTGATCGGATCGAAGACCATTGTGCAAATTCAAAGTGTAACCAATTAGTTCAATACGAATCATTGTTTTGTTTTTTACCCAATAAATGTAATGCAAGTATACTGCAAAAGTTATAAATCATTGCTGCAGGATACCGCTATGAAAAGTATTATTGTTAAATAGCTTATCTGAAATTAAGCAATATAAAAACGTTTAATTACTTTAAATAATTCCTTTTGACACTTAAAAGTGGACTGTTTATTAAGTTTACTTCAATTTCCTCTGGCGTGAATTCTAGTTGAACAGGTAGTCGGTTCGACATGAAGTTTGACAGGAAGTTTTCAATAAAGTGACATAATTTCATGGATAAGCGTCAGCTGGGAAATTGTTCCCGTTTGCACAATTACTTGTACATATTGTGAGAGTTTTACCACAATAAGGAAATCTGCACACAATTTAATGGATAAGCGGTAGCTGAGAAATTGTTCCCGTTTGCACAATTACTTGTACATATTGTAAGAGTTTTACCACAATAAGGAAATCTGCACACAATTGAATGGATAAGCGGTAGCTGGGAAATTGTTCCCGTTTGCACATATACTTGTACAATGTGTAATAGTTTTACCACAATAAGGAAATCTGCACACAATTGAATGGATAAGCGGTAGCTGGGAAATTGTTCCCGTTTGCACAT
>JAQGAV010002152.1:0-16935 GCA_034691345.1 Phasmarhabditis papillosa
CTGTAGAATTTAGAAGGAGCGCGGAAATCGAAAGAAAATGTACAAACAACCGATATAATTGTGCGCTCGCCTTATAATAAATAGACCTTTAAACTATATGAGATTTGTCCGTAGATTATAGTTAAATATGATTTTGTTCGTAATAAAACGATATTCCTTTCTATTAGACAACTAAACAACGACAATTATTTGATACGAGTATATGCTAAACTTATGAATGAGAAAAAGGATAGTACATTGAGTAAACAGTTCAAGATTAGCTCACTAATCACATAAACAACTAAACAAAGCGAAAACAACAAATTTTTGAAGAAAACTCACGGAATAGCTTGTTTTATTAGTGGGAGAGAATAATATTTTATATTTGTGGAATATAACATTTTATTTCAAATAGTTCTGTCGTTCGCATTCATTGAAAAGCCTAATGTAAGAAAATACTACTGATCAAGACCAGGGCTGGGAATTTCACGGGCCGGCCCGGGCCGGGCCGGGCCGAAAATTTGGAAAGTCGGCCCGGACGGGGGCCGAAATTTTGAGCAACGGGCCGGGCCGGCCTTTTCCCAGCCCTGATCAAGACCATAGGCCTCCGTTTATAAGTTATTCTTCTAAGCGGGTGCTTTAGCCTAGTGGTTGGAGCAGCGGCCTCTGAAGCCGCGACGATCTGAAGCTGTGAGTTCGACTCCCCTGCTTCAGTTGCAGAAGGCTTGAGAAACCAGCAACTTCTTTATCCCGGGTTTAGGGCTCCCGAAGACTGAATGTTAGAAAGGAGCCGTCTCTACTCAGAAGATTACGGAATGAATGGCTGAAACCCTGCTTCGAAAAAATCTACTATTAATGTGGTACGAGTGAAACCGGAAATAAAAGACTTCTTTTAAAATACTTATATTCTTGCATTGCTAAGATCTCTGTGTCTACTCCAAAATAACTTACATCTTTACTGATTTACTCAGCGTTGTATCCTACAAAACAAATCCAAAATCCTTTATTTTTAGTCACGTTGTTCACACTTACCCTGTACAGATGAATGCATCCGGTCTCAATATGCGTGCGGTAGGGCTGGGAAAACACCGGCCCCTTTCTGAAATTTTCGGCCCTGGCCACGCCTGGCCAGGGGTCTTTTGAATTTTTTTGTGTTTGAGAAACGGGCCGGCCCCGGCCCGTCAAATTCCCAGCCCGGGCCAAGGTCAATATTTTTGAAATGTTCAACGTGGCCCGGCCCTGCTCGTCGCGGAGTCTGGGCTATACCAATTCGTTATTTATTAAATATGGAAAAACTGGTCTACTCCAAAACCTGGAGTAACTATAAATCCCTTATAGCCCCCCCCCCCCAGGCCCGGCCCACTCTTTTATAAAAACCCGCCTTTGCAGCCCTTTCGGTGACTTTTTAATCTTCTTTGTTTTTTGATTAATCGAGTCTAATTCATCGCCAATCCAGTGTCAATAAAAGAGAGAAGATGACCGGAAAGACAGGTCAAATGGGCCACCAAGAAGATTATTATTAGAGCAGATTGTTTGCGATTATAGCGCCGCACTCTTCCGGGAGTATTCAGGAAACTAAGAGGATAATTTATTACAATATTATTGGTATAGGAGAAATGGATTTGTAGAATCACTAAAGTTCGGAAAGAAGATTTTAGGCAAGGCTGGGAAAAGGCCGTCCGGGCCGGCCGAAAAGTTTCCCAAAAAGTCGGCCCCGGCCCGTTTTTTTTTTTTTTTTCAGATTCTCAGCACTGATTTTAGGTATTAAGGCTACCCAGACACGGGTTTTTCATGTTAATTTAAGAAAATATAGCTGATTTTGCTGTATGTTAATATATAATTATTATATAAGTATGTTAATAATGGCATTTCCTAGTATTCGAGAAATTTTAATTCAAAAATCAACTTTTAGTCGATTTCTGTAATTGATCGAGAACCCATGTCTAGGTACCTTTAAACTGATTGAGAGTATCTACTTTTCTAGCGTTGAATTTTGCTTGATCTAGCTTTTGGTAAGTTGTTGAAGCCAGGGTGTCGGGCCGGCTTATAGGGGTGAAAAATAAAGCGATGTCAAAAGTATACTCATCAGGGTGTGTCCATTCTTTTGATCATCCGAGACAGGCCCGAGATCACGGACTGTCCCGTGAACAGCCCGGTTTTATCATTCTAATTATTATTGTAACAAAATTTATGACTTGTAGAAAATATAAGCGGTCCAGGCCAGACCCAATTGGCAACCCGGAAAAATTCAAATTCGTTTATCAGTAACATTGTAAATAGTATAGTTTCATTTACTGGTAAACATCGATTAAAGCATATGAAAGTTCTTAAAAGCAGTCGCCAAGTAGCTATAGTCTATAACAAACAAAAGACCTCAGAGCGCGGTGGTATACATAGGCTTACGCAATTGCGTATTTGTCTTTTTCTGCATATGATAGAAAATAAAACTAGAATAGTTTTCTAAATAACAAAAAAAAAGGAAGTTTAATTTTGCCACAGAACGAGCGATTTTTGAAAGCTCACTGCAGTCTGTTTTTTTGTGATGGACTATATGAACATTCAATTCTATCAGTTGTTACCTAACATTTATTACCTTCTTTATGTTCATAACTAATTTGTTTGTACTTCTATTATTCATTACTCTTCTTTTATTGACAGTCTGTCTACAAAGTTGCCAGTCATCTTGTTCTATCTGTTTGTGTTCTTTAAGTGGGCGTCTATTAGCTAATAATATTACTCTGTTCATCTTTAAATGAGTAACATGGAGCTGAGAAGTTCAGCTAAGAATCTTTTTAGGTAGGGTTTTAATTTTTTTATTGTTTTGTTTACAGTTCCTGAACCGAATTAAACTTGTTTTTAATAAAGGAATGTTATGTTTGTAGATTTTACCACAATGATAGTAATTTCACCTCTAACTATTTACCAAGGAAATAACCTCTACGAAAATCAGTTTGAAAACGTATATTGAACGATTAGCCCATTGATGAGTTCAGAAAATACTTGCTTTCATATAGATTGCCCTTCAAACAACATGCATGGCCTCCTTAGCTCAGCTGGTAGAGCGTGGGACTTTTAATCCTAAGGTCAGGGGTTCGAGTCCCCTAGGTGGCTAAACGTTTTGCAAATTTTTGATAGTCACTGTAAAGTGTTTTTTACTTGAAGTTCCATATTATACATAAATATTGTAACATTTTTTAGCAGATGGTAGACTCTTTTTACATTGTATTCGAACTATTGTTAAATTGAAGCCCATTCTTAGAAATACACATGTCTCAAGCTTTCTTACAAGGTTTCCATAAGTATTTAGTTCTATATTCTTAGTTGAAGAGTAATAATGAAGTGCTACTTGCGTATTTCTGTAATTTTTAATACCGCGCCTGCATGCAACTTTTATACACCTACATCGCCTGCAATATTCGATTAGAAGGCGCTACGTACGAGGCGCGGTATTCTCCAAAAAGCTCAGACAAACTCGAACTCTTCAACTCCATTATTACTCCTCAATCATACCATAAAGTTTTTATCTTTTTGATGTTTAGCGTCTTCTTTATCCCTTTATAACATTTGCAATTCCTATCCCTCATAACCACTATGTATTTAATCCTCAGCGTGCATGAGTTTGTTTATTCTAAACTGATTTCTTTCTGTTTTCTTTCATTTGAAGTTGTTCGGTGTCCTCTGACCGTGGGAACTCCAAACAGCAGAAAGTGAGCCGCGGGGGAAGAAAATGACTGTTTGCGACTGAGTAAAAGGCAGCAATCGTGAACAGATTAAACAACTTATCACATAGAAAAAGAGACTATAACGCGAGAATGAGAAATCAAAACGGTTTATAGACAAAAGCACCCTTTTTTAGGAAAAGCAGCAGATGAGGGCTGAGGAATTACTCAGCTGGTTGAGTCGGTCCTGGGCCCATGTTTATCTCAGGTGTGAATTTATCGTCTCGGATTTTAAATCCTCCGAAAACATTGATTTTGTCTTAATCTTTGTATACCAGTACATATTTCAATGACAACGGAGATGCCACGGCGAGCCGTTTTGAGTAGATTTGGATCTAACAATAAGCTCTTTGTTGAGTCTGTCCCGGAAGGGAAAACTCTCACCCTTGGAGGATAACTTTAGCTGCATACCTTTGGATAAATATATATCGTATCCGCTATTATAAGATCAATTGGTCCTGGAGAGTTTCACAATTGCGCAGCTACAAAACTTGTAAAACGGTACAAGGGCACATTACGGTTACTATTATAGTCCATAACAAACAAAAGACCGCAGAGCGCGGTGGTGTACATAGGCTTCCGCAATTGCGTATTTGTCTTTTCCGGACATGATACAAAATAAAACTAGTGTAGTAATATTTTTCTGACAACAAACAAAAAATTGCGCATCGAACCATATAATGGTTTTCTAATTTTGCCACAGAACGAGCGATTTTACAAACCTTGCACAATACCGCGCACTGCAGTCTTCTTTTTGTTATGGACCATAGTATACATTCAATTTCCTTCGTATTCGAGCTATTGCAATGCAAAGTGTCGAAATTTGCAGGTTAAAAAGTCGTTATAGCGCCGATTGACGATTGTAGCGCACTGCGTTTACAAATAAGAAAAAGCCTGTTGAAGAACCTTCCCATAAACCTTTATCCTCATTCATTTCCCCTTCCTCCATATCCGTTCTATACTATCATGCACATCTTATTTGTTTTCCTTTCTTTTTTTATTTTTAATCGTTTCAAGTGATCCGCCGTCTTGTTTATCGCTCCGCCGCCGGCGCTCCAGTTCAAACGGGGGCGTGGTCAGAGCTAACGGGGGCGGAGTCTATTCTGTAGGGGCAGTTTGGAATCTGGAGTGAAACCCAGAAGAGAAGTCATTAGCCATGATAATCCGCCAAATAGTTCTCGTCTGCGTTTTAGCTGCTGTAAGTACTTTTTTACTAATACTTATAGTCTGTATCAAGAGATAGGATTACAGCGCGGTATCCCGGGGAGCTGCGGTGTTATATAAAATTAATGGAAATCTGTGTATTAGAAGGCTTTTCTTCAAAAGTACATTCCTTTTAATCCAACACCGTCTCTCACTAGGATATTGTGCTGAATACCTAGCTCCTGGTACGAGCATAGTTAGACTAGAGATTTTTTTAAATGTTCTGATGGTAACCCAATTCTGTTCCTGTAACGGTAGTATAGAAACGTCCGGCTGCTTGCCCGAGCCGTTTTTAGAATGCCCGGGCAACAATTTTCAACTGATCGGACAGCTGAAAACTGCCCGGGCACCCACACGGGCGTTCCTATACTACGACCTCTAGTTCAGTTCTCGAGTCCTAGTCTCTTTTATATTTTTAATAAATCATTTGGTAGGATTTCCCCTGCACTAATTCACATTTCAAGTTTTGAATAACGAAATGCAAGGCTATTTCTTTTCAAGGAACCGAGCATATATTTCAGTTAACCGGATTAATTTTAAGAATTGAAAACTCCAGAACATAATTATAGTCAGATTCAAAAGTAATGAGGCCGTGTATACTGCGTATTTGGTCATTTTTGACACTGCGCCTGCTGGCATTCTACGCGCGCGGCATCAGCAGATTGCAAACTTGCTTTCGCTATGCCTTACACAGACAAACTATTGCAACACTCCTGCTTTTTAACACGGCCTCATTACTTTTGAATCCGACTATACCACGCCTGAATAATATAACTAACTATTCATTTGCCTATGATATATTTGCAGCTGGTTCATTGCGATCCACGTGCCCGTCGGGTTAAGCGACAATGCTACGGTTGTATTGCCCGTTCATTGCAATGTAATTGCCAACAGCCTACAGTATACCAAACACAAAAACAATATTGTCAGTGTGCTCAGACACAGTAAGTACAGAATATAATAGCGGAGCCTTCTTGAGTTTCAAATTGTTTGGTAAACCTCGAAAACCGTAGCACTTTCTAACTGTAATAATGATTAAATATTAAACTTATATAGTCAGCGCCAAGAGTAATGATGGAGTGTAAAGAATTCGACGCTCTTCTGAGCGCCTTTTGCGAGCACCGAGCCAGCATATTGCGGCTACTCTCTATTCAATATTGTACTTTGCAAGTATGCGCGTGCAATTTGTCTGCAGTACGGTGTTAAAAATTATAAAAATACGCAAGTGACAATTCATTATTACTCTCGGCGCTTACTATAATATTGTTTACTGCCGGAAATTGTAAAGAATTGCGTCCAGAGGATTCGAATTGACATCTACCTTATGAGGCAAAGCATACAGGGAAACAAAAATGCTTAAAAGTTTTATTTATTTTAAAAATAATAACACTCTAATAATAGTTATTATTCATTCAGACCATGCTCCTCTTCATGCTCCGCCTCCTCCTGTAGCTCTCAATGTCAGCCTAGATGTCTCTCATCCTGTTTATCCAATGGAGCTGCTTCTTACTCCTGCCAGTCTACTTGTGCCAGAACTTGTCAGACAGCTTGCGGGTTAGTTGCTAATAGCAAAAGTTGGCCGGGACTGCCTCTTGCGGGTTCAGAAAACAAAGCATGGACCGATTTCCCAGAAAGTGAACCTAGGCCCGGGCCGGCCCGGGAAATTCACAGCACTGCTCTGGCTTTGCCTTACAGTGAAACATCATATAAAAGAAGAAACAACTTTGCTCTTTAAATTAAACTTTCAGATCCTTCCAATCAGCTCCCCAATCACAACAGAACACAGTTACTAACAGCCGTACTCTAGTTATTAAGACTGTTGCTGGACAGGGATGCTCAGCGGATTGTACTAATAAGGTATTTATTTATATAAAACACAACTGTTCTTTATATAATATGTATCAACAGATAGCACAGTATTATGGAGAGCAGCGGGGTTAGATTCAAATGAATGCGTTGACTAATTTTAAGCTTTCCACTGCAGATTCTTTCTAATTTTAAGCTATTTTGGGTTGAAATCCCATATTTTCGGTCTTTTGACTCGCTAACGGCATCATATTTCATTTATTTACTTACATATTTATGCGATTTAAACAAAGACAAACGATTTGCTTTTAATTAACAGAAGGTATTAGAAATCGAGAATTAGGAAAGCGAAAGCAATTGCATAAAATATTTCAAAATATTAAGAATCTTATATTATTTTGAGGGAACAGTGTAGCGAAACGGATCTATAAAATTTGTTGACACTTATTATTATTAAATAAATTATTAAATAAACATTTATTATTATTAAAATACACGGTCTCGTTAACTTTGAATTCCACTATGTTCTTATTTTCAGTGTTCTTCTGCTTGTCGTCAGCAGTCTGTCTCTAACTCTCTTTGTGACAGCTCATGCCAGTCTTCTTGTAACAGAGTCTGTCAGCAACAGAATCCTACCATACAGACTACAACCCAGCCAACAACACAACAAATAAAGGTAACAAAGAATACATGCAATTGATGAGGCGAACTTTGCGTTTCCGGAACGAAAGTAATAAGTTGTTGAATAGCGTTTAGCCGAGAACGGTCCCTCGGAAACCATTTTTGTTAACAGGAAACTTTGTGCAAATAAAACTGTGTATAGTCAGCGCCAAGAGGAATGATGGAGTGTTACTTGTGTATTTATAGGATTTTTAAACTGCAGGCAAATTACGCGCGCGTACTTGCAAAGTACAATATTGAACGGAGAGTAGCCGCCAGATGCTGGCGTGGTGCTCGCAAAAGGGGTTCAGACGAGCTTTCAATCTTATACACTCCGTCAATACATTTGTCGCTGACCATATTTCTTTAAATCTTTTAGATTAACATAAATCTATCGAATCCGCAGAGTTCAGATTGTATGCCTAGTTGTCAGGTTGCTTGTGCTTCAGCGTGTCCATCTAGCTACACGCAGGTAAAGAAAGTTTACATTTCAGAACTACTACCGGTCCAGCCTTTCCGGCCCGGTCTGGAATTTGGAAAACTAGGCCGGGCCGGCCGAATAACCACCTCTGTTACATTTGGAAAATGAGCAGACCAATTTGTCTTTTTCTGGATATGATACAAAATAAAACTAGTAATATAATATTTTTCTGACAACCACCAAAAACATCAAAGAATATAATGGAAGTTTAATTTTGTCACAGAACCACAGAAACTTGTTACAGACTATAATGTAAAATTATTCAAGGAGAAAGTTTTATTTCGGATTTTGATCTTAACGTTTATACTTCAAAATCTACTGAGAACTTGTTTTATAGTTTTTCGCACGCTAAAAAAGAAGGGATTCCCCGAAAAAAGAACTTTTGTTTTCGCAAGCCATCCTTTCCAGGCTTCTTGTCAATCCGCTTGCCAGAACCAATGCTCCAGCACATGCGGAGTACAACTACTAAATCCAGAACCTACGGTATAATAAGCTAACCTTAAGAAAACTACTCCTAGCTTATCTTCAGACAACTACCGCTGCTCCAGTTAAGATAAATATACAGCTTCAGCCGGTGCCCGTAGCACAGTCCTTTAGTTCGCAGTGTTTGTCTGACTGCAACACAGGCTGTCTACAATCCTGTTCGAACCAGCCGACTGCGCCCAAGGAAGGATGCAATTCAAACTGCCAGAATACGTGTAGAGAGGTGGGGAGCTATTAAGAATAAGCATATCAGACTGGGTGGGATGGCCCGGTCCGTTCCAAAAAATTCTAAAACATTTTTTGTTTACTTATATTGAACCCTTGTGCTTGTGCGTATGCTTTTGCCTAATGGTTAGAGCAGCCTTCTCTGAATCCGCGAGGATCTGAGGCTGTGGGTTCCACTCCGCGTAGCTACAGAAGGCTTGAGAAACCAGTAGCTTATTCATTTAATGTTTCGTGCCCCCGAACACAGAATATTAGAAATGAGCCGTCTTTGCTCAGAAAATTCCGGAATAATACATATACTATTGGAGTTTAGCTTGCGTATTTTAAGGAAATTTTGCGTATATTTTCGGTTTTTTTACTTTCAGAGCCATTTTCGGCTAGATTCTTTTAACACAGCATTATTTCTCTTTAATAGGACTATAGTAGCATTCCGGTGCGGGCCCGACCTTGCGTATTCCAACTTTAAAAAAGATAAATTATTTGCTAGTTTGCAAGTGAAATATCATCAGATTATGAAATATATTAACAATTTACAATTTCTATAAAAGAGTATTATAGGTTTGCACTCCTTCATCTAGTCCTTCTCAGTATGCAAGAGACGGTGTTGGATCATATCCAGTTACATTAGATCCTAGACAAAGGTTAGCTAATATTATATTTGGATTCAACAGTAATACCGCCGTGTAATCTGCGTATTTTACCATTTTTAACACTGCACCCACTGGCAATTTACGCACGCGGTACATGCAATTACAAGTTTGCCTTCATTTCGTATGTCTCAAGCGAAAACATATTTTTCCACCTGCGCAAAATCTAATTTTACACTGCTGTATTACTTTTGAATCCGACTATATCCATTATTTCATATGAACCATCAAAATTAGACAACTTTGACCCGATACTGATGGGCAGTTTCGGTCAATGGTGGGACTTTAAGGGGCCGGCTCGGGACAGAGCCGAAAATTTTCAAAACGGACCGGCACTTTTCCAGCAATTATTTCTTTAATTTCCAAGCCTAGATAAGTGATTGTGAACTGTTAAACGAAACTGTTAGTTAAAAACGAAGTGGTAATTATTTTCTTTATTATACCCATTTAACAAGATCAATAATATAATAAGAATAAATAAATAAAACTAATAGTTTATTTAGATGTGCTTCTGAATGTCAGTCTGTATGTCAGGTTGCCTGTATAACACAGAAGGCGGAACCACAAAAATGCGCCGAAACATGCACTCCCCAATGTGACAATGCATGCAGTAAAGAACAGGTAGAAACAAAAACAATTAGGACGAAAAACTTACTGGACAGCGCAGTATCATGAGACGCGGTGTTATATAAAAATAATTGTGCTTTTGAAGAAAAAGCCCAATCCAACGATTGTTCATTCATTTTTATATATCGCCGTTGCTCCCCCATGATACCGCGCTTGAAATCTAGCCGTTGATACAGCCTATATACCAGGGAAAACGTTGTCCAATAAAATCAGTTTGTAAACGTTTATTTAACAAAATTCAAATGCTAGGTTTCATATAGATTGCCCTTCAAAATGCATACATGGCCTCCTTAGCTCAGCTGGTAGAGCGTGGGACTTTTAATCCTAAGGTCAGGGGTTCGAGTCCCCTAGGTGGCTAAAATTTTTGCATTAAGTAAAGGAGGTAAATTTTATGTTAGCACTTTATTTTTATCCATTTTCTGTATATTTTGTATATTTAGGTTCAACGTAACTCTGCTCAACTGTTCTCGGCTACTCCTGTAATATCTTCATCTACAACAACTCCATTGACAATTAACATTAAGTGGGAATGGAGTTCGCAAAAACAGGACAGGTGCGAAATAAAAAAGAAAACTATGCAATCAGTTTTAAGAGTAGAGTAAATTGAGCAGAGTCATTTTACGCGCAAACACTTTGAGCGCCGGTAACTTGAAGGCGAGAAGGATCAACGATGTTTGTTAGCACATACTCAAATATTATTACAAACGGTCTCAATCATTTTGCGGACCTTGGTGAACTTACGTTTGTAATTAAACGAACGTAAAGTAATAGTGTTTTATAGTCGAATTCAAAACGAAAAATGGAGTGTAGAAAATTATTTACAAGCCACGCGCATTTGCGTAAAAGCAGTTTTGGCTTGAAAAAAAAAGCTTGGAAAAAAAAACTTGAAAAAAAACTTGAATCCGACTATAGCAAAGACTTAAATGAGCTTGAATAACTTAATTAATATGTGCATTTGGATTGCAAAGAACTGAAAATGATACAAAATCCTTGATTAAATAACTAATAATCGAATGTAACTTCTGGTATTTAGATCCTGTTCGGATGACTGTAGCTCCACTTGTTCCTCTCAATGTTCGTTATCTCTAAATCCTCCACAATGCATTCCTCAGTGCAGTAAACAGTGTGTTACAGCAATGTGCTCTAATGCCAGAAAGTAAACAATGACTAGTTATAATTAAGTTTCTAAAATGTAGCAAAACCTTCTCTTTACATAAAACGCCACAACGTAGCGGCACGTGCTTACATTTAGTATAGCCATGTCAATAGCCTGCTAAAACGCCTGCGGCCTTAGTAAGGAAACCCCGGGCACCTACCTGGCGTTTCTATACTACGGATACTGGTGGCGCTATAGCCACAAGCATACCCGCTGGCAGATTCGGCTCTACGATGTGGCAGTTTGTGTTCTGAGTTCTTACTCCATATAATTATACTGCGACTTATTATAACATGCTCTTCTCTTTAATTGCGGCGGTCACATTATACAGTCCATTTCAAAACTAAAGTGCTAAAAATGTAAAAATTAATTTAGTAACACTATTTCCATTAAAGTTTGTTAAATGCGAAACTTTCCCATTAAAATATACAGACGACACGGTTTTCTTACTTTTGCATTACAAATATTCTGTATAATATTTATATTAAGCATAATAATGTTTAATTGCTCATTTTATATAGATACTCATCATGATTCTTTCACTTTTTGTCAAATTCCCCCCTGTTTCTGTGATTTTGTAAATGTTATATGCTATTTTTGTTATTTATAATAATAATTTATTAATAAAATATCTTAAAGGCACGGTACACCCAAAAATTTCTTTCCTTTGCTTCATTTTGCCGTTTGCGAAAGGGTTATAGGGGCGGAGCTCTGGTTATCACCTCAAAAGTGACAACCAGGACTCCGCCCACTGACAACCTAAACAAAGGATGGTAGACTTTTCAAAATGCCATAACTTTGCTCGAAAGCAATTTTAAAAAAATCGGTTTTCAAATTTCAACTCAGAATGTATATCTCTATATCTCTATCAATTAAGACATTGAAAACGAGAAACAATTTTTGAGTGTACCGTGCCTTTAATATTTCGAAATTTTTTGAATTAATTATTAATTTTTTTGTATTATATTTATTAATTTGTTTTAATATATCATAGGCTTAGGCACCGGGACACACAATGAGGTGGGTGATAATAATTAATTCAGCAATTGTCCCCCTACTCATTTTTACTTCGATGGGTGACAATTGTTGAATTCATTATTGTCACCCATAGCGAGGTGGGTGACAATACCTGTACGTCCTTTTTTACTCATTAGCTTCTAATCATGGGTGACAATAGTGAAGTAGTTCCTGTCGGAAAAAAGAATTGGTAATAGTATGGTGGGTGCCAATAGTGAAGTTTTCCCTTTAACCCCGCGCTAGCAGCCAATTTGCGGGCGTGCAATGTTGTACGGTGCGAAAGTGCCACGAGCTGGCACAGTGTTCCAAAAAGGCTGAGAATATCCCGAATTATTTACACTTCATTAATACTCTGAGTACTAGTGGATATAAGGAAGCATATTTTAGATACACCATCAATTTACATGGTGAGCTGGCGGAGGCTACCGGAAAAATTTGGAGGTGTCCATCAGACTATCGATGGTCCAATTGTCTATCAGAATGGTGTTTGGCATCCACCAACAGAAGCTCAATATCCATTACAAATAACAGGAAGCGATGAAGAAGATATATGAGAAAGTTAGCTAAGCCGCTAGAATGCCCACGATTAATAAAGATAATTAATATATCATGTAAAACAATTATCTAGCTGCACACTAGCAAGGCTGGGAAGAGGCCGGCCGGGCCGTCATGTTTCTCAAATTTTCGTCCCGTCCTAGTCTATTTCACACTTTTTAGCGGATATTGTTGAAAAAAGTTAGTTTTCAGTGCTATTTTTCGGCACTAACCATAAAGAGTGGGGGGGGGGGGGCTAAATTAAGATAGTACCCGGAATGGAATGTGGAACAAATTTTTGGAAATTTTCATTACATAAAAAGTTACCCCACTAAAGTATTTTTCACCCATATCTCTTGAGGTCTTAAAAATGTTTTCGTTAGATGAAGTATATTGTGTAGCATAATACTAACTTTTAAAAATGCAAAATTTTGAAACAAGTTATATCCAAAAACGTTGATTTGTCATCATTTGTAAATGCAGTGCGCTATAATCGTCAATTGCGCGGTCCCGTATTGTTATATTTTAAACGAACATGTTGTACGGGTTTTTGAAGTTGCTCTCATACTAAAGACAAATTTTCACTGATCATCGGTATTTTTTTCGTTTTTTCTGAAAACATTTAGTATTTGAGAAATTTGCATTTAAGTGTTGCGTTTCCCTTAAAAAATGTAAATTAATATACCAGTACGGCAACGTATCAACGCATTTTTAAAAGTCAGAAAATGTCAAAAACTACAAGCAAATTTGAAAAACTAAAAGCATTTTTACCATTTTTGTCAACGAAATACGCAATTATCACGGGAAAAATATTCAATTCTTGATGGTTTTCAGCAGTTTTTTTGCGTAAGCAAGCTGCATTAACCTGCCATGTGATCCAAATTTTTAAAATGACGTAAAATCGTTCATTTTCATTCATTGTTTTTGTTCTTTCTATATGTGTTAATAACGTTTCAAAGTGAACAACATAGGAAAATAAAAGGGGCAACAAATTTTTTAGTATACCGTGCCTTTAACAGCTCTGGTTGTAACTATTTCCATAAGAATGTTGTCTACAGAGTCTTAAAAGCATAGTCCCGGTATCGAGATATTGGATGCCCAAGATTGAGAGCTATATACGTAAAAACTAATTATCATATAATGATTTATTGTTGAGACCTGTAACAAAGTGTTGTATACATTAATAGGATATATGATCGCGAGATAATGACTATTTTTATTGATATGGATTTTGAGAAAAATGCTCGAATGACCCGAAAAGAGATAACGAGATCCAGAATATAGTGGGATAAAAATAATTACGAGACTTACATAAGACCTGTTCAACAAGTAATACAGATTATAACGGATTATCAATATAACTAGTATATATATATATATATATATATATATATATATAACTAGTGTCAATCCTATCCGATCACATAAGAGAACAAGATACATTATATACAGTAGATTTAGCAGGTACAACAGGTACTTTTTGTGAATCCATATTTTTACGTAGTTTCGCTAACCACTCTTGATGATCTTCAAAAAAAGCCTTTTGCAAGGTGCACAATTCGGGATTATTGGCAGCATCCAAGATTTTTTTCGATAAGTACTAAAACAAAGTTTCATTGTTGCAAGAAAATATTACCTGAATCATTTCAAGCTTAACGCTTTCCATTAAGTACAGAGTTATGAAGGAAGGCACAAGAAAAGATGGCATATCATCGTCCACTTCACTTTCTTCGACCCAGCTACCATTGTTCATTAGCCGATTTAGTTGATCAGTTACCAGTGTAGTGACAGAATCAGTACCGGCAATATCTACAGGTATAATAGTAGTCCAAATCTAGAAAATGGATGGATTGAAGAAAATTTGAAAAAATATACCGCAATAGGAATCCATTCATCTGAAGGCAAAATGACACAGCACGATAGAGTAGTCTTATCCAGTTCACTCATTTTTGAAACAGACTGTGACAAGGTGGTAAACAAACTATTGTGTTGATATGATGTGATACAATTCAAGCATGAATAACCGGAATAGCAAATCATATTTAGGTATTCTACAAATCTAAAATCTAACATGTATAATTCGTTAACACGGATAAGATCAACAGTTTGAGAATAATTCAGATATTTTAGAAAATATGATACGATAAAATATCCCTATTCCTTGAAATATAGATACGTACATAGCCTAGACTAACCTTGAAGGCCGCCCAGCCGATATTTTGCAAAGTTTTCCTAATAAAGCCCCATTGCCAGAGGTTAATTGAAATGCCTTCTTAATGCTTGCCAAGTGAACCTTTAAAATTATGTATAAACTAATGCAAACATTTCTAACTTCATTAGTGGCATTCCATTTCTCAGAAGATTCGAAAACAAACTGCATGGCTTCTTCATAATTAAAGCCCGAAACTTTAATGATATCTACAGGGATATTGGCGGCTGACAAGAGGTCACTACTACGTGTAGTGATCAAGCAACGTACCTATATCATAGTTTATTGAAAACCAAACTAAATTGAACCTACTCGCAATTGGCGCAGCCAACAAACAGTTTCAACTGAACAAACATCATCAATGACAATAAGAGCATTTGGCCGATCAATTAGTGCGTCTACGATCTGCGAAACAGTTGTAATTGTTACAAAATTTAAACAACCTGTTTGGTTATGGCAGATTTTGAAAGATTTCCAGTATCCATGGGTACCATGCATTCGGCATTATCTCTTAAACAACAAGTTATTTACAAAAACCCATATAGTAACTTCAGCAAAAGTAAGAGCTCTGCGAAAACTTGACGTATTTTATCTGGGCTACTATTCGAATCTCGCACAAAATAAACATGTTCGAAGCACCTAAAAGATATTCAATAAGGAAACTTTAATTAAAGTGAGTCATACGCGTCAACGAGTTCACTCGATTCGAGGAGAACATCGGCAATAAGCGATGTTTTGCCAGTTCCTGCAGATCCACATAATCCGACAAGAAAACTATCTTAATATATTACTGTAAGGAGACACGTTAAAATATGTATTACCCAGCTGTGCTCTACGTTTCAGAAGATCTTCTAAATGGTCAAACAACTCGTTTCTTCTTAAATGTTGTCCAGAATACGGAACAAACCCAAGTTGTAACTTTCGTAACTTTGTGTTGCTAGGGTTACGGTGATCTAATTGCAATGACCTAAAAACCACAAATAGATATACAACGAAAATTATAAAACCTCATATCGCCAGTATTTTCTTCATTCAAATATCGAACAATTTGCGGCTGTTTAGCCCGATCAAAATATGAAATCAGCGGCTCTAGAGTATCAGCTCGCCTTTTATAGTAACGCAAGAAATCGCGAAGTCTTTCTAATCGTGTGGGCTAAATCTAATTGATCCATTTAATAAACATGATATCACCTTATTTTCTATTGACTCGGCTTGGTCCTGGGTCAATATCAATCTCGCTTCTAGATAGTGAACAGCATCTACAGGATCAAAGTCTTCAAGGAAAATGTCAGCAGCGCTGGAGAGAAGGCGACATTCATGCTCCGTCAACATCCTAAAAAAGTATTAACAAATGTTCTGCTAAATTAGATAATAATAATTAATACAACCAATAGTGACGGTTAGAACGGCTAGAAGATGTAGTAAAGTTTCGAAATAAAAATTTATAGGAGCAAAATACTGAATATACTATAATAGTTTGAAATGAACTGGTAAACCTATTTGGTTTTGTCCATATTCTTAAAAGAAATAGTATTAATCCTTTTAGACCAGAATGGACTATAGAATATAACGTGACCCAAAGTATATCAGTAAAATATTTATGATAGAATATGTGAAGAAAATTAAACAACAATTTCTTGCAAGCTACGACCAATAATGCCGGTTGAAGCTGTAACTTGTTGCTTTTTGAGAAATGAGCAGAAATTCTTTTGGAATCCAATTCAGATTAAAAGTTGATCTAATAAAAGTGTTTTTTGTTATAAAAATGTTCAACTATTCACCAATTTTGCTATAAAAACTGTTTTTCTCGACCCATATGCATAAAAATTTAGTCCAAATATAATCAATATACAACTTTTATAATACAAGTACAAAATGGAAAGGGCGGGAACGATCCCTGCTTAAGAGCTCGGTCTGTGCATTCTGTGTTATTGATAAGTCATGATTTTCTTAAATATTTTATTAGAAAAAAGAAAAGTTGGCATTGCCTGGACCCGTATCCAGAGACGTTTATCCCCAGGGATAAAGTATCCCCGGGATAAATTTATCCCCTAAAACAGAAAATTTGGTATGCAGAGACATTTATCCCTTGGGGATAAATGTCTAAAAAGTGCTGAAAAGGGATAAATTTATCCCGGGATAAATAGGTGCCTAAATTTATCCCCACATAATATTTTTTGAGTTTTCTA
>JAQGAV010002153.1:0-16934 GCA_034691345.1 Phasmarhabditis papillosa
AACATAGTTGATTAATTAAAGTTGTTCAGTTTGAAATTCTCTATCCAAATATATAAAAAACATGTTTATTCCGTGATGTTTACTGTAATAACATAAAAAACGAAACGCGGTTCAAAAAGCCGGGCTTGCACATGTTTTTGAAACATCGGCCCGGGTCGGCCCGTACTTTTGACAGCCCTGTTGTCTGTCAAGGCCAGGTACTCGAGCAATCTGCAAATGCTTTACAGCCAACTTTGCAATTACCAGCACCACGCGCTAACTTTGCCGGCAGGTGCGGTGAAGGAAACGTGAAATGTACGCAAAGACAACGGCCTCTTTACTATTGGAGAAGACTATACATAGTCAAGTCCTGGGGATAGCGGTGTTATCTAAAAAAATACTTTTGAAAAAAGGCTCCACATCCATCGACTTTCCATTCACTGTAGTATAACACCGCTGTTCTGCCACGATGCTGCGCTATAAGACTAACTCTTGTTACAAACTATTAATTGTATTTGTTTCAGGTAAAAACCTCCCGTTTGGAACTTTTGCTTACAACAATCTATCATAATCTAAATAAACGTTTAATATCATCGCAATCAATCGATACGGACAAAAGTATTTCGTTATTACTATCTTTTCTATTAGGAGCTTATGATAAGTAAGTTACTTGGCTGTAAAATTATAGAAGCTCAGCTGCTCCTAGAGTTGGGCAGCTCGACTCCGAAAAAAACGAGCCCCAAATTGAAATTCGGATTTGAGCTCAACCCGAAACCCGAAAACTCGTTTTTTCTCCACCCGTTTCAACCCGAAACCACCAACCCCAATTATTGTTTACTTTTTACAGACAACAAACTGGTCGACTCTCGGTCTTCTCAATTAAGATCGCCCTAGCAACTATATGTGCGGGAAAGCTGGTGGACAAGTTAAGATGTAAGTGTTCGGCTAGATTAAAAATTGGCCAATTGAAACCTTTGTGAAGGCAACTTTTTGCAACACCACGCAATGAGTGAGGCCGGCGTAATACGGTAACGGACTATAATTGTAGAATTACTAAAACAACTGAATGTGCTACTGATTTGTTAATCAATGCTCCTTTTATTTCAGACATGTTCTCCCAAATTTCGGATTCGTCGGGTTTTCTGGATTGGGATCGGTGGACAGGTAGAGTTGATTTCATAAATAAGCGATTTCCTACTGCGAAATCTATTTTTGTATGAGCCTGTTTTGTCAGCAGAGTGCGAGCAATCTGCGAATGCTGTACAGCCAACGTTTTACTAACAATTTCATTGTTGGTAAAAGTCGATAAAAAGTTGTATTCATTCCTTTACAGACTTTCTTCAACAAGTGCTTGCACTAACTACAGCAGTATTCGAAGCTCCCACTTTTGGATTCAGCGAAACGGCCGTTAACCAATGTTTTCATAAGGTAAGAAGCTATATAAATAAAGACAGTTTGTGATCCTTTTCTCAAAAATAGCCTTCATGTATATTAAAAAGGTGTTTTATTTTTTCTGTATCACTCGTATCACAATAATTGTACATTTCTTCGAGGCAGGGTTGCGGCACATCTTTCCGGAATCTTCTGAGCAGAAACGGCTCCTTTCTAACATTCAGTCTTTGGGCGGCACGAAACATGGGATAAGTGAGCTGCTGGTTTCCCAAGCTTTCTGTAGCTACGGGGAGTCGAACCCACAGCCTCAAATCCTCACGGATTCAGAGACCGCTGCTCTAACCACTAGGCTAAAGCGTACCGCAATGGTATAATACAGTCTTAAAAAAGAAAACAGTATAGTTACACTACTCTACAGTATAGTTGCGGGTATAAACTTCTTGATGCTTTCAGGACCAACGTATAACCCTAAATGTGTTTCTGGATGTACTTTTATCGGATCCCTGTCCTCCGTGTTTAATGTGGCTGCCTTTATTACATAGAATGAGTGCGGTAGAGCACGTCTATCATCCGCTCATTTGCGATGCTTGTCAGGTTAGTTCTACACAGACTCCTCCACGGGCCGGCCCGGGGCAAGGTGGACATTTTTAAGAAATTCCTGGCACTGCCAACTGCTAAGTCTCATTCTGCAAAATATTGCCAGAAAAAGATTGGTTATATAGTTGACGGACTAATCGCTTGCAGCTAAAGGTCCAAAAAATTTGAATTAGAGCATAGATTTGCTCTAATTGCTCTAATAGGATCTAACAAATTTGCAGTTCGTACCGTAACCCCTTGCAAACGATTAGTCCACCGACATTAGCAATATGCTTGGATTCTTGCTAGGGAAACCTTCCTGCTTTTGAGGAAAAGAGCCTTAAAAAAGCCTAAAAAAGAGCGCACCGACTGATTTGAGGAAATGGGATACAAAACAACGTTAGCAAGAGGGAACTCTATAGCAAAGCACCTAGGGTGAAAAGGATTCGATCTATGGGGTCAGAGCTGGTTACCGGCCCGGCCTGACCGGATAACCACCTCAGGGCGTAAAAAAGCTGGATACCGGCCCGGCTTGAAATTTTGAAACCCAGGCCGGGCCGGCAGGATAACCACCTCTGATAGGGTCATTCGAACCATCAAGCTATAACTTTTAGAGAAAAGATTCTAAGCATTGGGCTGCTGCGCGCACTTATCATATTTTATCAAATTAATTTTTAAAAATGGCTTTTGAACTAACATATTGGTTAAAGGCACGGTTCACGAAGCATTCTTCAAGTTTAACGTTTTCAATTCAAATTATTCTAACAATTTGTACAACTTGTAAATAAAATTTTCCAATCGTTTTTGTAAAGATTAGAATTTAAATTTAAAATTTATAAAGATAAAAGGTTTCGCCCATATTTGCCGACATTTTATCAGTATGTTTAGGTTCGATCCTTCACTGGCTTCCGTTACAAGTGTCAGCGGTGTTCTAATTATCAACTATGTTCAAACTGTTTCTGGCGAGGACGGACAAGTCAAAACCACTCAAATGAACATGAAATGAAAGAATATAGTAGTTATGTAAGTTAGATTGCAGCCTAGTAGAGAGCGAGGCTAGGATCGCTCAGACGTGCGCACCTGTAGCTCGGAAACGGCTAGTAAACGGCACGTTCGGGCCATAACAGTGGTGGGAACGGCCCGGCCAGATTCGAAAATTTGGGCCCACGCGCGGGCCCACTTCCCAAAAACTCGGCTCAGGCCCAGATCGGCCGGAGAAATGTCAACCCGTGAGTCTAAAAATATCAATTCTGATTGTAGCAACAAAATAAAACTGAATATATTAGAGTTAATTTTCGTTAAAATTGTTTTGCAGAAATCTCCCACTAAGCAACTAGCTCATTCCATACACAAATCACTTCAATGCATTCCATCTACAAATGAAAAGAATCGCTCAATATTCAATGAGAAACCACAAAGGCCACTAGAGTTACAGAATATTGTACCAGCTACACCAAATACATTAAGGTAGGACTAATTCTTAAAGACTACGGTTCAAACCAGACCTCGCATTGGGCCCGGCGGGGCCCACCCGTTCGGGCTGAAGAGTCTTCGTGACGTCATAAAGTGACTATTATTGTGGACCCAGGTTATGGAGCGTTGGTCGTGGGTTCAAATCCTCCCCTAAGCATTTAGTTTTGCTATTTTTTATGAATTCCTCATGGTAATAGAACACTATATCAAATGAAATTTGTAAAAAAATTCCAAAATTTGGTCTTTTTATACCGACTACAGTCTGTATCTAGAGCTAGGCTACCACCCCAGTTTCCTGGAGGGAAGCGATGCTAAATTAAAATGACTGTACTTTTGAAAATATGCTACCCCCAGTCCACCGATATTCTATTTATTTCTGTATAACACCGCCGCTCTCCAGTGCCCGTAGAATAGAAACGCCCGGGCAGTTTTTTGCCTGCCCGAGTAGTTGAGAATTGTTGCCCGGGCAGCTAAAAACTATAGACGATAAATTATGTTTCCGCAGCAGAAAATTCATTTATACACGCTGTCATTGCTGTAGAGTTTTACTATAGTTTAAGGAATCAATTCATTTTAAGGCGTCATCCTGCCGATTCCTCCTCTCTCGACTATCCGCAGTCGCCTATCCTCCTGCTGCCCGGTCAGATCTCAAATGGTACAGGCAATATGGATGACGAACACAAGCTAATTGCAAGATACTCAGCTAAGCTCAGTGGGAGGGCCGATGTAAGTAGAGGGACCTACGCAGCCAAATTCACTTCAACACTTTGACTGGGCCCGGGAGGCCCAATTTTATAGTTTTTTCCTTGTCCTTAAAAATATGGTATCCTAGCTTAAATATTGTTCTCCTAGACTAGGAGTTCTAGTGAAGTTTTGAATTTGAATTTTTCCATAATAAACATAAATCTTTAAAAATAAGTAATCGTAGAGTTTAAGTACGTTTTAAAGCAAACTTTTGACAAATGCGCGACCTAATCACAATATTACAGTACCCCTTGAGTCCCGTAACAAACGGCCGCGAACGTTCAACTACAGTAATGGATGACAGAACGTTAATAGCTCATTTGGAGGAGGAGAATAACCAAATGATGAGAGAAATGGCCAGACTAGAAAGTCAGGTGAGAAATTAAAGATTTTCAGCAACATTATCTGATATAGTCTCTTGTAGTTTAAAGGTCTATTTATTATAAGGCGGGCGCACAATTATATTGGTTTCTTGTACGTTTTCCTTCGATTTCCGCGCTCCTTCTAAATTCTACAGTACACCTCGGCAAACGATTCATCCGTTGACTATATTTCTCTTCCAAGTACTATGTAGTTCCTTAACTAAGTTTACCAAAAAAGCCAGTCTGAGTCTGAGCTAAGAGTAATAATGGACTTGCGTTACTTAAGTATTTATAAGATTGAGCCCGTACATCGCTAGAGCAATTTAACAACGAGGGAAGCGCCACAAGCTGGCGCGGTATTAGCAAAATAGGCTCAGACATAACACGAATTCTTAACACTAGGCTTATGCAAGGGTATACGGTACAAACTGCAAATGTTATTGGAGCGCGGAATTGTCAATGTTAGTGAATAAAACTATTTTGCGCGTTTTAAGTTGAGCACTCAGACCTTTAAATTTCATGTCGTTTGTCCACCGACTATAGTTTTTCAATATGGATATCGTAAACTTCTATTTTTTAACAAAAAGTTAAAGTTTTCAAAAGATAACCTAATTCTATAATTTTTACAGGTGATGGGTGAAGACGGTCTAACAGGACTTCGAGATAGAAAGTCAAATTTGGAGGAGAAAATGTTCATTATGCAACAAAAACGAAGAGATCTAATGATGCAGTTGGAACAGTTGATGACACAATTAAATGTAGGTTACTGTAGTTTTAAAAGAAATCAATTGGTTATCGCGCCGCCTTGCTCGATGCGCGTTGTTACAAAGTTTGCCTTCGAAAAAGTTGAAATTTGGTCCCGGGATGTAGTCTAGGTTTGGAAAGAGAATATTGCTTAAAGTTTATTATTATTGTACAGTCAGCGCCGAGAGTAATAATGGAGTGTCACTTTCGTATTTATAGGATTTTTAACACCGCACCTGCAGGCAAATTGCACGCGCGTACTTGCAAAGTACATTATTGAACGGAGAGTAGCCGCCAGTTGCTGGCGCGGTGATGGCAAAAGGGGCTCAGACAAGCGTTGAATTCTCTACACTCCATCATCATTACTCTTGGCGCTGACTATACTTTGAGAGAAAAGAGATTTATAAGTAAATAACGACAGGTCAAGACATGGATTTGAAAACTAAAATACTACTTATTTATGTTTGTAATAGAACATTTTTATGCTTTATTTTTTTACATAAGCTAAACAAATGGAGCCTCGCTTCAAAATAATCTTTGTTGTTTTTAGACTCCGGGAGTCCCCTACCCTGCCTCGGCAATGGGATCCATGTCACAGATACCGGAATTAACTGGCGTCGGCTCTAGAGTCTCAAATGCCTTCAGGAGCGGCAGTATGCCGGCCACGACTACCAACAGTCTGCAGGTAAAATTGCATAAAATTAAAGTTATAGTATCACTCGGAAAGTATATCTCTATCAATTAAAAGATTAAAAACGAGAAACCATTTTTGAGCGTAACGAGAAACCATTTTTGAGCGTACCGTGCCTTAAACGATGTTTTTTTCAGGGCGACCTGCTCACCGCCGCTGATTTGATAACTTCAAACATGGGAGATTTGGTCCGAGAGTTGGACCAGGCTCAGGCCCATGACACCGTGACCAATGGACATTACAGAGAACCACTATGAATTGTTTAAATTACAAAAAGAATAGCTAACTGGGTGGTCTTCTAAATTCCGAAAAAGCACTCCGATACTATTTTTTATAGCACGGCGCTTGATATCCTACCGCATTGTAAAGCTGCTGCGGCACGGATTAACTAACACCGCTGTCAATTTAGAAAACCACCTGGCTAGCAATTCTTTCTAATCACATTTCTTAACAGTTCTGAGCACTAGTGCGGGGTGCGAAAAGGCTTTAGCAAATCCGGGCCGGCCCTTGCCTGATTTTCGAATTAGCGGACCGCCCGTTAAATTAGAAACTTGGCCCACCCCGCCCAACTCTAGCTGTACCATAATTCCAAACAAAAACAATATCATAATAGGAGAATCTATTGACTATTTACGGGTATTTTGTGTGGCGCAGCCTTTTTAATGAGATATATGGTGTGTTAAAATAAACTTTTAAAATAACTGGAGTGGCAAAAACACTTTTATAGCTGCCGCTCCCTTCTCGTATGCTCTATTATTTGCTGCAGGGCTTTGTTCAGCTAATTAATAAAGTTTATTTTGTTTTGTTTTTGTTTTTACGTAACTCTAATTATTGTTAGGCGTAGCGATCAGTTTTGAAATTGTATTGCTGGTTCCATGTTCCACGATGCCAAAGTAAAGAAAGCTTAAACTGAGTTGCAAATATAGTAAAAGACAAAAAAGATATAAAGATATAGTCGGCGGACAAACGATATGCAAAATGAGGTTCTCAGTGCTTAATTAAAAACGCGCAAAATAGTTATACTCACTAATCTATAATTAATAGTTTCAGAAAAATAAGTTAGGTGTGGTGTTGTACATCTTTGAATTGCTGTTGCGCGGGCTATTGCTCTGCTGCGCTCTAATAGAAATTGCAGTTCGTACCGTATGAATTAGTGACATTTGGCTCCCAAAAATTAGCATTAGGGCGCGACTCTACATATGTACCCTTTTTTCTGACTTCAAATCCTGGATGAAATACTTTACTTTTGGATATAGTTTCGCTTCCTAGGAAATAGTACACTAAGCCTGAATCAACCACTATGCTTCTGGGTGACTAAGCGGCGACACTCTTGTAGATGCCTTGGCCGACGACTATAGTCTAAAGATATTGGTATGTGTAGTCTGGGCAAGGTTGGTCGTTCATCGTTAGGGTTGACAATTTTTGGGACTTTGCCATTTACAAAAGCACTCGGTATTTTTTTAACGGCAGTAGGAAAATAGGTGATAATACGGTAAACAACGGCTCAAGTTCCTCCAGAACACTACGATCAAGAAAGTGAACTATCAACAAATGTTATGTGATACAAATGATCTAGTGTTCGAACAATAAATATTCTATTCTATTCTATTCTATAATAAGCTTTCTGGGGTAAAATGATACGGGAACACGAATATGATATTTATTTTACGGTGCCCCCGCGGGGACGACGAACAATAAAGAGCTACCGAAAAATATATGTGATATTCGTGTTCCCCGTATCATTTTACCCTAGGTAGCCTATTTTTATCTATTTTCCTTCAGCCGATAAAAAAAACGCGGCCCGGCCTGAAATTTTTGAGGCCAGGTCGGACCAAGCCGAGAAACCACCTCTGACAAAAAGAGCTCTGCTTTAGAAAAGAAGGCAAGGTTGAAAACTTAGCAACAATGCTTGGTACTGCTGTTCATTTTATTTTGCAACGGAAAGGCATATCGGACATGACCGGATCTATTTCGGCTAGTTCCGAAATGATTGTACCAAGAATTTAGAACAAATTAAATTACATATAAATTATTCATTCGGAATATACAAAGATGCCCTTTTATCTTACAGACTACCTTGTTCGGAAAGCAGTTTCTTCACGAAGATTAAGGAGCAAAAAGGGAAATTCGCCTTGCTGCAACTAATTTATTTCATTTAATGCACATATCACACAATAACACAACGATATTGTGTGATATGTGATATAATAATGAGAATTTTTTTCGAAACTAACCTTGAAAGACGCGGTGTTTTCAAACGGGCAATTTTGAGAACCCCACAAAAACGTTGGATATTATATTCCAAGACTGTGAACATCTATCTATGCTATTAACTTTGAACATATATTTACATCTTTTCAATATTAATATGTTGCAAAGCATAAGAACGGTTAGTCTGTTGCAGACCCCTAGTAAGATATATAGGCTTCCATTCGAAGACCTACATATATCGGTGTATTGAAGTTATTAAAAAAGGGTTTTCTGCATCAACATTTGAACTAATAATGATTTTCAATGATAAAGATAAGTTAAATTTTTCCCTAAAAAAACACAACTTCAGTGTTTATAGCAACAAGAAAACAAATTAAATTGATAAGCTGTATTAAGCGAATTTACAATAGAAAAAATACATCTGCATAAAATTAAAACCAGATTTAAAGAAGAATAGTAAAATCAATCAATTCGAGATAACAACTTGACCCATACAAGAGGAATATCAATAAGAGAATATACAAATATAGTAAATAAAAAGATCCAATTAAATTTCGCTAAATCGAGATTGAAGAGCAGAGAGAACGCTGGGATCAATTGTTCTTCTTTTTTTCTTAACTTCTGCGGTAGGGAGCGTCTTGTTCACCAGTAGATTAGATGGAACGGTTAATTCACTAAAAGAATCAATATCGCATTAAACAACGGCTTCAAACATACCCGCTAAAGCTGGCTGTATTTATATCCCTTTGAAATCCATAAGCATTACTATTAGAGTTTTGCTTCTTTTCGGCGCTGATTTTCGAGTGAAATGTGAATGCCATTTGCATATGCTGAGCCATAAACTGCACATCCTAAAAATTCACATACTTTGTTACATAAAGGAATTAAGATGCTGTCCGTCTTTACAATTACGGGTCATGCTTTACTGTGATCGCATTATGGCCAATGGACTGAATCCACTACATGGTACACATTACACCCTCACGGTAATAATGAACTCACTTCATCGTCAAATTGCGGAAGATTACCGACTTTGAAATCTTTTATATAAGATTTAATTAGGTCTGGCATGGCGCACTCAGGAGAACGTAGATAATCATCAAGCACCATAGAGTCACTTGGGGTTTGCTCAATATGCGAAATAATTTTCGCTATGTGACGGTCACGCTAAACATCAACTTATTACAGATATTAAACAATATTTACCGATCCAAAATCACGGAAAACATTGTCGACCAATACGTGAACTATGGGACGCGTAGGAGTCAATGCCTCCTCTCCTTGTTGTGATGACCTTGGTTGTGGCAAATCTGGCGCAACCTAAGAAAAAGCAAGTTTCATTAAATGGGGCCGTCCTACTTGTCCGGGTAGAATAGGCTGCCAGTCAGGCCGGTCACGAATATGCTTCAGCATAACATTCATCGTTGATAACAACTTCGGAACTGGGTTAGATTCACGTCTCATAGCATCAATTATCTTAATAAATTTGAATATATTTTCTTATAAATATACTTACAGCATCTCCGTGAATTGATAGCATTGTTCTAATGCAGGCCTCACATGTTTGGACGGTCTCTTTTGACACTACATCAATATCGGCGATCTGATTGTATATGTGAGCAAAAATTTTCGAAAGTATCTTACATTTCTGTAGAATTCATTGAGAGCAGATACTGCACTTCTGATACGCAACGGCTGAGGATTCTTTGAGATCTTATCGTGCCATTTGTAAGCGCACTAAAAGAAACTTAGGTCAAAATGGACAGAGACCCTACGTACCCTAATGAAGAGATTATATTCCTCCGAATCAGGATTACATATGTCTTTTCCCAAGCATTTTAAAACCGCCACAATAAACACAGTAGTTTCCACTCGGCTAGTAATTCGAACTACCAGTGTGTTATATGAACGCTTTATCTAAAAAGAAGTATATAAATCCTAGTATATAAGAAGGAGACACTTACATTTTCATCCAGGTTCACAATTGGGAGTATATGTATGACTTCATACAAAAAGTCGGACATGGCTGCCTCATCAACATTCAGGGCTTGATGATTTTGTTCCTTTGAAGCCAACTAAATAAGAAGATGATACGCATTAATAAAAGATAAACCCCACCATATTTAAAAAGTTTAGGCCCAATACTAGTAGTTCGTGACCTTTAGCCGAATGAACACCGTACATCTTCCGAACTAAATTCAACTGAGCAGCCATGGCAGACAGAAGCATAGACAAGCGCTCCAGAACAAGAGCCTTTTGCTCAGGAACAGTCATCATGTAGGTTACCTAGGAACAAGCTAATCAACTGCTCATGATGCATCCAACTTGTTCGAGAGCCTCTCTTGCTACATCCGAAATCGAAGAAGAAACATTTTGAATAACGCGCTCCAGCTGGTCCATGGTATCGATTGAAGAAATTGATGAAGAAGAACCACTTCGCCTGAATTATTTTGGTTTTTTGATACATGAGGAGCCCATACTTCAAAGGTGTGGATACTGCAGGTTTATAATTAACCTGACTCGGATGGCGTGGTTGGAATGTCATCGTTTCATTCAGTAGTTTGCTCGACGGTAGTTCATGAATTCCTGTCATTTCCACATACTAAAAGAAAAAAGGAAAAAATAATCCAAAAATAACTTGGTTCTCACATCATCATCAATGGCATAGCGTTTAGGGCCGGGCCGCGAAGACTTGGTAACCGTGGCATTTAGTCCACTGTCTGGCATATACTCCCGCTCCGGTGAAGATTGTCGACTACCCCGGCCTATAGAATTAGGTCGCCTAACCACGGTAGAAACGGGAGCTGAAACATTAACTTACAATTTTAACCATAATTAGAACCTTACTGCTTGGTACGACTATCTTTGGTCCAACTTTGTTAGTAGCCTTGGCCGACCCGGGTACTGCATTTGATCGCTTTATTCGCTCCTCAACCATCTGCCGCTCCTTATCGGCCATCTTGCCAATGCTCTTCCACATCTGTGAATCAATCAGAATGGTAATTATGGATTATTAAACTTCCTTACCAGATCACCTTCTTCTCTGTAACATGTTACGATCGCATTGATAGCTGCATTTCGTACATTATTATCTCTGTCAGAAACACACTCAGCTATAGCCTTGTGAATTCCCTAAATCATTACATCATACACATTAATCATAATATAATAACCAAAGGCTTCAACTGATTTGTACCAGCACGGCTAAGATAGGAGTCTAGTATCTGAAGGCATTCAGCTCGCTGTCTCGAGTTCTTCGTTTTCAGTTTATCTGCACAAAATAAATTAGACAAAATATTGCAAAGTCAATGCTACCAATAATTGCAGAGCACAGCTTGAAGGGACCACAAATTTCCGTGAGCTCGTCAACCACTTCGCGAACAGTGGCTCTCATGTTATCCTTCGACTCTCCAGTTTTTAGTAGAAGATGTGGTACGAAGTTATTCACCTGAACAGAACATAGCATAAACAGGTAAATCATTGAACGCCAAACCTCCTCTGTAGACATTGGCTCATCTGCAGACTTAATCAAGCGAGCTGTAGTGAGGCAGAGTTCCAGCGCCTAAAAATTAGAACTTGAAAAGTCAATTATAAAAAAGCACCTTAATTAGAACAGCTGGATTTGTTTCAAAGAACCGTAACGTGCACCATTTGAAAATTAGATCACTATTCTTCACCAAAGATTCCGGACAACTCTCCGCCTCCTATAAATATGTTTATAAAATGAACCATCAACTCTATACCTGGGACAATACTTCACAGGCCTTCATATGTTGCTTAAAGTCCTTACTGAACAGCAATGAAGTGAGGGCTGCCTTTGCACAGCCACCAAACTGTTCTTGCAATTGTTCAATATGATCATTTTGCGGACCTTTATCACCGAAATTCCATTTCAAGATCTAAAACATTATCACAATTAGTAAAATTAACTGTTAATACCTTCAGACTCTTTTCATCCTTTATTCTTTTCAGTTTATCTTCGTTGACAGATAGTAAAGGTTCGGCATCTGACGAAGAAGGGGGCGGAGACTCTTCCTGTATCATTTTGATTAATTGTAGCATAGAGCCCAATACCTTCGGAGGTGCAACAGCCTTGGAAGATTTTTCTGCCTTCTTTGGAGCTGAGCCTGGGGGAGGTTTTAAAGACTGCAAAGACTTTTTTTGAAAAGATTTAACAAGATACTGTATACAGTTCGCTTTACAATGCAAATACCTCTTCCTGGTCAACACATTCATCTCCGACATCTTCATTCCGGGAAAAAGGACGCGAGGGTAGCTTCTTTACTGTTGCAGGTTTCACAGGCAACGATTGTGGTCCAACCTAACACAAACACAAGTAACAAAGCCATGCATAATTTTACATTACAACATCAAAGGCCCCATTATAAATGTTCGATATGAACGTGCTCATTTAGAACTCAAGTAATGCATTTAAAAAAGGTGGAAAACGAGCTAATAACCCAAAAGACCAACAAACAGCTCAGTAGAACGCAAAGCGTTTCGATTCATGTATAATAGAGCCTTAAACGTGAGCACGTACATCTGACTTATGAACAGATTGAACCATTTGGTTCACAACTTCAGGCCCGGCCTCTTCACAAACTTTCTGATAGAACTCCTTGATCTAAAAAGAAAGTTCCGTTAAAATGAATATGATAAATGTAACTCGCCTTATTCATTTTGAGTGAATCTTCGGCAATATCTCCTAACAGAGCAATGCATGGCTTCTCACCAATTGCCCTCATTACCGCACCAAGAGCAGCATAGGACGCGTCACGGACCTCTGGATCAGAATCTCCGGTATGCTGAGAAATTAAATGAGAAGTAAACAGATACAAGAGGACAGGTTCTACCTTGACTAATAGTGGAGCCAATATCTTCAACGTCTTCTTTGGCATTGTTTGAGAGTTGAGACGTTTGAATGATCTTGAAAAGATACTATTCTACAAAAAATTCAAAAGGAACAATTACCTAAACAAAAATAAATCCGTTTGTATCTTTATATTGGGATTAGGCTTGCCCATGTATAAAACCAAATCGTCTTGAATCTGCTCCAAAGAAATCTGGAACACATGTGACTAAATCACTTGCAATTCTGGAGACTTACGTGCGCTGTAACAGCGTCGATGCACTTGACCAAGGGTTCACGAAGAGTTATCTTCTTTTCTTTAAACTTCTCAAGAATCGCTGGAACAACACCTACCGCATTGGGTGCAAACTGAATCAAAAATTATTATGAACATCAACATATGAAACCTTGCTGCGCAACCCATCGGCAATACCTGTCAAGCATGATGCAGCAAGTGCTTGAACATTTATATTCGCATCTTTTTCTAGAGCCTGAAGTAAAGTTTAATAAAGTTTAGATGCTTCTGAAAGAGACCTTCTTAACCAGATCAATAATAGATCCGTAGCTGACTTTAGGATCTAACTTTGGATCCTTCACCATCAAATCCAGCAGGATCTAAACGAATTCATTAGATCGGAGAAAATTTACGTCATACCTGTAACGCGTCTCTTCTTTCCGTCCACTTTTTACTTTCCAGGTTCGTGTAAAAATCGTCCGGAAGCTTACTAAGAACATCGACAGGGTCAAGCATATCGAAAGGATCCATTTCCTACAATTCAGATTTGCGAAGCTGAGTAATGGCGCTACCTGTACAGGCGCTTTTTGGGCAGCAACAACGGTTCGTGGAGCTGAAGCATTGTTAACGGATGGGGCATTATCTTGGGGCGCAATGGCTGGAGCAGCAGCAGGTAATTGCGACTGAAGCTTTGAAAATTCATTTGCGGCCTTATCTTTCATTTCCGCAATCTAAACAAGTTTATTTAAAATTAAACAAGTTGAGTTCCTGCCTTCTTCAGTTTGCTTTCATCGTTAGCCAATTCTCCCAGCAACGACCTGCAGCTTGCGTCACCAATAAGACGGCTCACTGCACCCCATGCAGAAAATGCAGCCTCGCGAACCTATATATAGTAAACTTTTCAAAGTCAAATGCATTATATACATCTGCATCGGCATCCGCACAGTGCTTAGCCAAAAATGGAGCAATTCCTTTGAGTACTTTCTTTGGTGCCTAAAAAATATTGGAAAATGTGATGCTACAGTTTTGTATACCTTGTCAGCGGTTAGCTTGTTTAAATGCCGAAATATGAAGAGATCTAGTTGCTGCTTGATCTGGGGGTTTGGCTTTTGCATTCCATTCACAAGATCGTCCAAAAGATTCTCAATATTAGGAATCTAAACGTTTAATAATGATATTCACCGCAATTAAACTTACGCTAGAAGTTACAGCATCTACGCAATCAACAAGTGGATCTTTCAATAGTGGTTTCTTCTCCTTCAATTTTTCCACAATTATGGGGAAAACCTTAAGAAAAGAGAGTTCGGAAACAACAGATTAATTATACCGATCCAGCATATATTCCAAATTTGTTTCTTAAACCACTTGCTAATCCAGTAAGCGACTTGGCGGCCAATGCATTAACGTTAATATTTGCATCTTTGCCTAGCATCTGTAGGAATACAAATAAGATACAACAAAACACCGTACAACTTACGAAATTCAGATTGTCCACAATTTCACCATAATTCCTCTTTGTACATAAACGTGGATTTTGCGAAAGAAGGTTGACTAAGGCTTCCAGTGCCTCCTTGCGCTCTTGCCACTTCTTTGACTCGCGAAGTTCATTGAAATTTGGAGGGAGCTTTCCAATGACATCTACTTCGTCTAGGTAGTCCCAATCCATGCTACAAAAAATGACATTATTAATACGATAAAGTTATAGGATCAAGACAATCAACAGGTGAAAGTTATAGGGGAAATGTTAATATATGACAGTTAGGAGACAAGACAGACGAAAAATTGCCATGTGAGAATTATTTACGGGACTCATCGATGGAAGGCGGGAAATTATTTGATCGCAACCATTTTATGAAACGGCGCATATGTGCGATTTTAATTTTACACCGGATTTTTTTCATGCGGTTTTAAGTTTTCAAATTGTACTTACAATTTTTAAACTGTGAGTCACGAAAAAAAATATCCATTGTGACCGTATGCCCGGGATCGGCTCCTGAGGCCTTCTCAGGCTGATGCTGAGGCTTTCGTGACTCAAAGTGACTCGAAATGATCATGATTAGTATCAATTTCAAGAGAAAATCAATCCCAAAACAGAAAATACACTATTCAGAGCGATCCACTTTCTAGTGCTTACAAACTTTTTCCTTGCTACAATCAAGTTTCTACAGAAATGCTGTAACTAACTTCTGATAAAAAGCTGAACAACCGCAATATGAATTATTTAACCAGCCAAAGTAGTTCGACCCGGGGTTCTCAAAATTGCCCGGGCCGGGTCAGGTCGGGTCGGGGCGGGCCGGCCATATTATTGAAAATTCTCAATTTTTTTCGACAAATTTTGAAAATATATCAAATATAGTTACAAAAAAAATGTTGGATGATACATCCTCAGCCTTCCGGGCCGAGAATATTTGAAATTTCCGGGCCGGCCCGTTCGAGAACACCGGTTCGACCCTACTAAACTGCAAAAATAGTCGTAGTCACCTTCCAGCGTCATATGCATCCAAAAGACTCTACATGAAAGTGGTGGCTTCAGTAAACAGAGAGACCTTCCCCTCACAACCCACAAAGAAAACAAAACAATTATTACAAATATTCTCTATACCGTATATCCTGTCTTTTTTGCAAGGGAATTGTCAACTGCTCGTTTAATAACAAATGCTCATCTTCTCAAAAGACCTTAATATCATATCTAACAAACAATCTAAATTCCCGTTCCGAATGCCTAAACTATCCCATTAATACTAATTCTCTCTGTCTCTTGTATTACAAATTCCATATGTATTAACAAGAATATATATTTATCCCATTTGTTAACATCTAGTCTTTAGTTTATCTTATTTTATAACTCTGTACCGACAAACTTTAATGTACTCTGAAACGTAGGTTTAAATAGAAAATTAAAGATCTTAGACTAAGTTGTTATATTTTATGTATTTGCTGGTCAGACCTCAATAGACATGGGTGGCTCGGCTTATTCGCAAACGGGCCGATGCCGCTGGCCAGGGCCGCCCCCGTCATTTTACAAACCGGGGCCCGGGCAGATCATAACAACATAGACCTTACTCATAAAAACATGCCTCCAACTTAATCTTTTAGTCTCCAAAAGTGACATCTCCCTTCAATATCTCGGGCAGACCCGGGCCGGTCTTTTAAATGCGCAGCCATGCCGATGGCTGGCCTGTTTTTGATAAAACGGTGGATGCCGGTGCGCGTGCCCAGCCGAGCTCTAAGTTTAACAATCCTTTTCAATATGTCCCATTGACAAATCCACCTAATGGAATCATTATTTTCAGGGACGTTTCGGCGCCGCGACTTCGTGTGGCCCGTAAAGTGAATCTAGCCCCCAATCAGCACAATTCAAAGGTCTGTCCGAGTAGTCCTTTGAGATTGATTAATATCGATTTTAGGATAATTCAGCTGAATTCCGTAAGAATGGTATTGAGGCTATTCAAAGACAAACTCGTCAACGAAGAGAATTACACGAAAACAGAAAGGAGTTCGGAGCTGTTGTTAATAAGGTAAATTGCGTATAAATTGCGATTTAATGGATTTTAACACCGCTGATGTCGCAGGCCCTAAACCCCGCCCCTTATCGATTTCCTTCAGATGAATGGATCAATCGATATAATGAGTGACGTCATCGATAATTCATTGGAAATAAACGAGAAAATAAGAGAA
>JAQGAV010002154.1:0-16932 GCA_034691345.1 Phasmarhabditis papillosa
GTGTTACGGTAGGCAGGCAATTCGTGGCGGGACCCAACCTGGCGTAGAACTTGCCAGAAAAGGCTCCGAATACGTGCGTAAAAGTCATACTTTGCAGCATATTCCGGCCCCACGACAACGGTGACGCCCCCGCTTGACGACATGGCATGGCTTTCTTTCTTCTTATACATCGTGTGGCTAAAGTTTATCTCAGAACTTCTTATCTAGTCCCGAGATTCCGTCATCTATCCATTTCCCGATCTCTTCTTATACTTCTAATTCTCGGATAATTTGAGCAGACCCTAGACTTCCCGATATCTTGTCGTCTTCTTGATGACTTCTAACTTAGTCTACCGCTTATACAGCCGTAGATTAGCTTCCATCATCTCAACTTCCAACGGCTTCTCCAAGAAATACTCTGCGGAGCGTAGCGATGCGGGAACCCGCCCCCAAAAACAAAAACGAGAAAACAGTTTGTACATTATATGGCTAGTCCAACTATTGCTCCTTTCTGACTGACTCCTTTGGGTGGATATTGCTTCCGACGTCTTCTGCAGTAAGTTCCATAGTTGAAAAATAAATGTAAACATTTTGATCCAAATGGATTCTTTTCAAAAAATAAAACAAACTGATTGCTCCTCTGAGTCTTTTGAAGTATTATGCTGTTAGACAGCATATTTTCATACACTGATACAAGTATCAGAGGTCTGCCTCACAGGTCTTTTATCGAAAAGAAATCTTCCTAAAACACCAAATTTCCCGAATACCCATTCGTCTTCCCGAAAACTGACAACTTTGTCCTATATTGAACCATAGATGATTTCTGATCCTTCTATGCTACAGGATTCGTCCATCTTCTTTGGTTGATTCATTCATAGAACAAGTATGACACTTTAAAAGTTCCATAAAGTCAAGATGCGTATCGACTCTCAATGCTAACTAGTGGTTTCCTGACCTTACTACCAAGACATTTATTATTCCCTGGCCCTTGATACCCTAAGAGATCCTTACGTCTCATCCGAAGACTCAACACAGTTTCACCTTAGTCCAATTTAAGATTCTTTAAGGTTCTCGTCAGTCCTGTTGAATAACTTCTAAAAGTTCAAAAGAAAATCTAAACCCACTGAACTCAGAGTATCTGATTCAAAGAGTCCAAAAGGAAAAATTCTTCATCAGCTTCCACTGCATTGATAGTCCCGAGCCCGAATAGTAAACCTTCTGGAGAAATTACTCTGTCCCTTATTTTGTCCTAGCACGCAAAACAAAAATTTGTATTACCGACCATTTATTACACAAAAAAAGAACATAATAGTAAAAAGTTTCCCGACAAAATTATGGCTAACCGATCTTTTCCTTCAATAGTCTACTTCCTACTCTGGATTCTTTTAATCCTTTGGTAGCGGCGCCAGCTACTTCGCTTGCAGGAAAATTGCGACGTTGTACCTTCAGAGTCTTCAGAAATTCCGTACGAGTGCCATAGAAGTTTGGTTCCACATGCCTCAGGTTGTCTGCAGATCTGACATCACAATCCGTCTCGACAGCTGATACTCCTCTGAAGTCACTTTCTCTACTTTTACTGTAGATCCCAATATCATCGATGAATTTCTCGTGTAGTTCGATGCCAACTTCTTATTGATTCCGATATCTGGTCAGAATAGCTCTAGAGAGTCCGCAGGCTTGCCTTGTGGAGCCATCGAACTCAACATTCTGCTCTCCGCTAAGGGAGATGTTGTATCGAAATATCCACTGCAGGTGTTCCTGGCTGCCACAGATCGATACCTTGTTAAGTCCGAACTTCGAGCAGTGAATAAATTGCTGGTATATCGCTCCTCGGTCACATACGTGTTGATTCATGCTGTTGTAAACTTCGAAGCAAATAAAACATTTATATCTTATTTTCAGCAAGGCTCATCGTAAATAGACCGATAGTGGGTACTGCTCTGCTTCGTGCGTCTAGAGGCCGCAGATGTCGCATTTGAAAGTCTGTGTTTGCACTGCAGAATCATCATGTGCTTTCCAATAAAAGAACCGTACTGGACATGAAGTAACTGTTCTTGGAATCACCGGCCACAGCTTTTCTGGTCCTTCCTTCTCCTAGTCTCCGTCTGCAGAGTAGCTAGCGGATCGTTGCCATCCAAATTAATGAACGCGACCTCTTCAGCTGCTGCCTCTGGGTGGTTTCCGAGTGAAGTCCACTTTTCATCAGGCTTCTTCATTCTATCAAACATCTTCCCGATCTTGTTATCTTGAGTCCCGATACATTGCCCGCTAACTGAGTAGCAGTTTCTGTCCTACCGGGGACTTTCTATTCTATGGACCTTTCCAGGCACCTTGGATCGTTTCGAACTTCGAAATCAGGTGGTCATCTTGAGCTCAACTGTCTGGAAGTTTATTCGGCTCATAAAACCTAATCCGACGAGGTTGATTCGGCCTATGTGACTTTGAACTCGATTCCTGAAGCTTTGGCTTAGACTGATCTTCATACTTCAGATTTTATCCGCGTCCTCAAGACTCCCAGATCACTGGTGCACTTGAGTCCGTTTCGATGGCTGCTGCTGCCATTTCTTCTTCCTTTCTGCAGACACTTCTTTCAATTCTGTGCTGCTCCTTATTTGATTCCGTAGAAAACAAGTTTGCGTAGAAATAATACCATAGAAATAATGCCGTAGAAATAAAGCCGTAGAATGATTCCGTAGATTGATTCCATAGATCGTAGAATAATCCCGACGTATCATCTCAAGGTTTTGGGTGGATGCATCACACCTCTTCTCTTACGCTATGGATTTCTTTGACGACTGTCTCCCACATGAAATTCGAATTTCACATGTGAGCTAGCACACAAGTTGGTACTTGTGTCCTGTTCAACATTCACAAACATAGTACTCAATTTTATATGGCCTAACAAAAGAGAGAACTGACCGAATCAAAACAAAA
Source organism: Phasmarhabditis papillosa (assembly GCA_034691345.1). NCBI lineage: Eukaryota > Metazoa > Nematoda > Chromadorea > Rhabditida > Rhabditidae > Pellioditis > Pellioditis papillosa. The sequence continues at coordinate 2,914 of JAQGAV010002154.1, forward strand.
GTAGAGCTAAGGTTTGGCCGACCTTAGCCTTTTACATTTATTGGTGCTGAATGATATTGCAATGTGGACTGCATCCATATGTTATTGCATCAAAGTACCTTTATGGTCCCTTGAGTTGATAAATTCGGTCCTCCCGATGTCCATCAGACTGCTTTTCATTACAACCTCCCAAAATAACAGGAAGCGTTGTTCATCAGACTGTTCTTCTATTGCACCTCCCAAAATAATCGAACGCGTTCCATGAGATTGCTGTACTCAGCCTCCATATGTAACAGGATACGGGCTTGCTTGGGCTACCAATCGGTCCCAGGAATTCCATGTTCTATTTTCCTGGCTCTCGTTATATTTATATTGGCCGCTCTTGCAATAGCGATTTGCTATTCTGCTTTTCCGGTAATCTCTTTCATTCGATCTTCTTGTTGAGCATAGGTTCTATACCCATCTTGATCGATTCATTCAGTCTCGTTCGATGAATCGTACTTGCAGCCTTCTTGTTGAATACTACTTAACACGTTCCGACTAAAAACATGTTGAGTGTACAAGTACAACCCAGACATGCCATCGAACCGTCTAATCGATTTTTATCTCCTTAATTGTACCCTTTCTATACATGAAAGGTCCAAGCGAGTCGAAAAATGTTCTTCCCGAATTGAACATTTGGCCTGTCCAATCATTAACATCACGACTTCCATCTTCCATCAATGTGGTCCTTAACGGACGAGAGCAAGGTCATTAAAACTAACCTGCCTTTCTCTTCCACGCGCACTGTGGTTGATTTCCAAAGCGCTCATGAGGACTTTTTGCCATCTCTCATTTCTCCTTTTTCCCGACTGTTGACTTGGTTCCCGATCTCGTTTATTCCCCGACAGTTATAGCCAAACAAAGTTACAAGCTCGTTTACCTAGGCAGGATATAACAAAAGTTGCAGAATACGCCCGAACGCAACTTAAAAACTCACTCTTTTGGCTTTCACCAGAAAGATTGCTTCCATTGGTATCACTCATCGTAGCGGTGAACTACGGACCTATTAACGTCTATTGCCTTAAACGAGATGTACAAAAATAAGAACGATCAAAAATACCAAGAACAAAAATCAAGTGTTGAAATCAAATCATTATATACGATCAATTTTCCCGAGATATCAATTTGTCGTCATCATTCACATGTGCACACTGGGCAAATACCTAACGCATTTTTTAACGTGCAGTGTGAATGGCGAAAATGAAAACGAACGAAATATATCCCGAAAAAATTGAAAGCAATCAAATATTACGAACATATCAAGAGGAAAGCAAATTGAGAAATGCAATAGCGAAAATGTTTTCCCGCGTAGCGTTAGTTAACGAAATAACGAAAGATTGCACGCTAAGAGTGTTTTGGTTGACCAACGCTATGCAAAAACGAAAATTCGATATTTTTGGAAGAGTGCATCAACTGCATTCAATGAATCAGAATATTTGCGAGAAAACAGAATAGGTAGCACTCATGTTCACCTTTACCAATTGAAATGTGATAAAAACGCAGATTAATTATTTTGGCTCGATTGCAACGGAAATATGGCCGGCCATGGCCGGCCATATTTCCGTTGCAATGTAACGCCAGCCTGGCGTTACATACTTTCAGGAAATAATACCTAACAAACTCAAATGCTAACCTAAACTCAAGAATTTGCTAACAGGTTGCCTAAATTCGAATCTTTCGCTGCACCATACACGGCGCAAATAGGATAAAATGTTACCTCTTTCGGTCCCAATTATCCTATCTGGTCGTTAGTATTCCTGACCCGGTGGTTCAAAGGAAGAATGGCTCGCCTCATAAGACCCACAGCAAGCAGGGCGGGGAAAAGGCCGGCCCGTTGCTCAAATTTTCGGCACCGGTCCTAGTGTACTTTATATATTTTAGTGGCCAACAAGCTTTACCTATTGAGGTTTTTGATACTATCTATCAAAATATTCACCTAAATCAGTCGAGTTTTCATAAAAATTATCCCTGCGCGGGCAAATTGAATGACAGCTCAAAATTTCGGCCCCGTCCGGGCTGCTTCCCAAATTTTCGGCCCCGGCCCGTGAAATTCCCACCCCTGACAGCATGTATCCGATCTAAGTTCTCAACACAAGATATAACCTGAGAGAAAGTAAGGAAGATTATTGTACAAATAGGGTTAGAAACATATAACAAGATAGTTAGTCTAATATAATACAACCCAATCTAAAGCTAAAACATATCGTACTTACCACGAGACGTAACGCACTTGAAGTGAAGAATTTAGGCCAGCTTGCGCAAATTGTCCAATTCTCGCCGCCGCCCGTGTTACGGTAGGCAGGCAATTCGTGGCGGGACCCAACCTGGCGTAGAACTTGCCAGAAAAGGCTCCGAATACGTGCTTTGAAGCACAAGGTTTATGATATTGAGCTATGGTATTCAAATAAAATTGAGTTTCATAATTATCTATGAAAGGAAATTTACGATCTTAGACAAATAAGGTTGAAGACAAACAAATGGACTAAATAACATTCTAGACTCGAAGGAATGGCTCAATCAGTGGCTTTTACATCATTGCATTGATGCTTTCTTTTTGTGATTACGCTAAGCTTATTGCTTTCTTACCTATTTTATACGCATACACAAGTAGAATTGATGTAGGTTATATTTTCAAGTACTGTTATTTAGATATCTGGTACTAGTTCTAAAAATAGGGTTCCGTTTAAAATTTGAGTGTTCAAATTAATTACTATGTTGTATTTTGAAATATTATTTTGGTGCAAAATCATATGTACATTCTACTATTCAATATTACAAATATACGCTTTTCAGCTTTACTTCCCGGAACCTTCGAAATCTGCTATATTATGTTTTCATTATTTGCTATTCAGCCTTTCCTTTTACGGAAATTTTTTGTTTTTGCCACTAACTGCGTTCAATCGACTCTGCCATATTATGGTTCCAAGCTTCAGTAAAATTGTTTTTGAGAAAAGAATTGTACTGGGGTGAGTATTAAAGGACGGGAAGTTGAAAGAGGATAGAGTCACATTATTCATCTTCGTGCACTCAGGGGGCTCAGGACATTTCCTTGAAATAAAATATCGGTCCTGGCCAAGAGATTATTTCGGGGTACTCAAATGAGACGGGCAGTCCTTTCACATAATTTTCCCACTTTAGAACTCCGTATTAAAAGTTTTGGCGCATTTCGAAATAAAATTCCATTTCAGATTGATCATTACATTATATTGGGCAATCGCTGGAATTTTAGCATTCGCCCCCTTCTATTACACTTCTTTGAATTTCACGTGGAAACTGTTTTTCTTTCCCGAACGTCCCATAACTTCTCTGAGAGATGGCTTCTTTTGGGAGTTGATCACTGTGAGTGACACATTCAATAAACGTTTTACACGTAGCTAAAAAGCAAATATAGTCGACAGATGAATCGTTTGCAGAGGTGTACTGTAGAATTTAGAAAGAGCGCAGAAATCGAAAAAAAAGTACAAGCAACCGCTATAATTCTGGGCTGGCCTTTTAAAAATTAGACCATTAAACTACATGAGATTTGTCCGTATAAGCGTGATTTTAGAAAATGTTTCAAATGCCAAGATAAACTCTCGAATTTTGGATTAACAAGTTTTTTTCAGCATCTATATTCGATTTTTAAAGTTGAGATACCTAATTATATTGTTCTTGTCTATCCAATTATTCTAATTCGTTTATATTTTATCAAAAGAAATCTGAAGAAATCGGGATCACAAATAAATATCAAACTGGAAACGATGCTTGCAGCAGAAGTAAGAACATCGCTATAAATAATTAGATCTCATTTTTGGGAGCTTTTTTTCTGTAACTGGCAATGCATATATATTTATAGGAATTGCATTACAAATAAGTCACTAGAAAGCCTATCGTGTATTATTTTTTAGGGTTTCATTATTTGGGCCCAACTATTTTCATTCGGAAAGTATTATAATTTACTAAACGACGACATAAAAACTTCTTTTGAAGTTGGTTCTCACTATGCTTTTCTATTGGATACAATTATAACTATTGTTGGTAATGCTTGTCATCCATTTATTTATCTAATTTGTGATTATCGACTAAGAGATGAATTGAAACTTTTGTTAAAAATAAATTTCGGTGTGGCTACCATCAAGATACCACCGAGCAATGGAATTACTTGAACATAATATTCTGTAATAAAGCGAATATTTCACTATTAAAGCCTTGTTATGAATCGTTGTAACTGTTAGTCTACTGATCTGGACACGAGAAAAACTCTACTCAGTTTTGATGTGAACTGAACAATCCACAAACTATCCTGCTGATGAATTCAAGTACATGAAGCATTCCCTAAGTGCTTCTGTGATTCATCACTGGGCTTGCCGTTTAGGTTTTAGTCTTCAATTGTGGTAAGTAACAACCATCTAAATAAATTGGCCATGTTCTATTTTTGATTGCTTTGGTATTTTTTGATGGTTTGAAATTGAATTGTTCCATTTCCAAAAACATAGTTTTATCGAGATTCGGCTAACAAAGAGCTAGCCTAGCAATTTGATTTCTGTTTTTTTAACTATCATTCTATCTCAAATTGTATTGACCTCGTGATTGAATCTTCAAATTTCCTGCAAATATATAAGTTCACCACTCAATTAAATTAGGTGTTGTAGTTGTTTTACTCAATGGAGCTGGATTACGGGTCGGCCTCACGCTCCGAAAAAATCCGCCCTGTGTTCACCCCTAGCAGCTTTGGTTTTACCTATATGTAAGTATTGTAAGTTTTCAAAGAACCAATTCGTAGTTAAACAGACCAATATGTACTCAAAAGTCGAACAATGAAATGGAATTAGATTGGCTGGATATTAAAATAGACCGAAGAAGGACTGTCTCGCATATATCATGTTGATTGTTTTCAAGTTTTCTGTATGGAATTCAGAAAACTATTTACCAACTAGAAAGTTGCCGGAAATTATAAATCTAATGTGTGCTTAGGAATGTAAGATTCCTAAATATTTTCTTATAATCTAAATGATACATTTATATTATTTCTAACTTCGGTTGTCACGCAGTTGCATTTAATGCACGCGCGGTTGTAGTAATGTCGTAGTCACGCAGTCTTTTGTCATCAACACGTTACTTTTGTGAGTTTGTGAGTTTGTGAGTTTGTGAGTTGTTGAGTTGTTGAGTTGTTGAGTTGTTGAGTTGAGTGAGTTGAGGAGAATCGAAGCGCTCTCTTCCGAACCAAAGTATCTTTCCACTAAGGTTTTCCCGTAGTTTACGAGTGATATTCTCTTTGCAGTCTGTCCCTTCTACAAGGAGTTTTTATTCTTAAACATAGTGTCAATGCATTGAAAATACTTGCGTTAGTTGACTGTGTTTTCTCTGGACGAGAGGATAAGTTACCCGCAGTTCTTGCATACCGCTGTGGTAGCTACCCGCCAAGGGTGATCCTTTCAGGGGTGCACCCTTGAAAGTTTCTTGCATACCGCTACTGGTATTTATCAGCGTATATTATGGAATCTCTTGAAATTTGAAACCTAAATATAGGATCGGTTCCTAAATAAAATGATTATTGTTAGATGTTTCACAATCCTTATTCTCATAACTAGCTACATATAAATTGAACTCAGATGAAAATGCGTATTTGAAACATTTCTAAAAGGTGTAATTAGTCCACATTATGTAAAGAAAGTATTCATTAAAGAGCAAAATGTATGGAAACATTCCTTCGCCAACTAGAAGTCAAGCAAATTAGCAAACCTTGGGATATATTATGCAAAAAATTGAAAATAGGCAGAACTGAAGGCTGAAAAGTTGTTTATAAGTTTCATATACCTTAGCAGAGAAAAGTTTTATTAACTAGACACGTTCTGAAAACAAGCTATAAGAATAAATTACTTTTACTAAATACGATTTGGGTACCCACCCCACATACGATTGCACACAATTGACAATAGTTCAAATTACTTTTCGGAAAGCACTTTCTAATAGAACGTAATTAAACGGACCTAGGGAATGCTATCGCGCCCAACTACGACAATTGGTCGAAATCAGTAAATTTGTTAGTTTTAATCAAAAATTTTAAAATTTTTAGATCAAATTTTGTCGCTTGGATTCCAAAAGAATTTCAATGAATTTCTGAAAAAGAAGCAAGTTATATGAGATAATCAAGTTGTCAAGAGATATCAAGGGACAATCAAGAGATAAATGAGATAACCATTTGACAATTGGTTGTTTTTTCTGTTATTTTAAGCCAAAATATATTGTCTTTCTGACAATATTCATTTTTTAAAAGTTGAAAAAGGTTGAGTTTGAGCCGAGTTATGCGCTGTTAGATTTTTACAAGGGCGTGTTGCGTTTATTTATAAACAATTTCGAAATTTTCGAAAAATGAATATGCGCGCAAAGTTATAATTAATTGAAGCTCGAATACTAGATGACTAAAATTTATCCGATAAAAACGTTCTAGATCAGAAAATTACGGTCTTCTATCTGAAATTAACTTCAAAGAACTGTCCCTATGTACCTTAAATTATGCATATCCAGTTGACTTTAACACCTGGATATTGTTTTTAAGTATAATTCATAAGAGTACGTTCAAGTCACGTTGTAAATTTAATAACCCCCAGGTGATGATGTTTGGTTGAAGAATGATATTAGTTTTACTTGAGTCAAAATGTGTAATCGGTAGATATGGAATGATTTTGGTGTTACAGTGATATAAATAGGAGTAACTGTAGGCCGCACTTTTTCTTTTACCAGCAGCAAACATATTTTTGTTTTGGTGCATGGTAAGAAAAGTAGGGCAGCAAATGTTTCGAACAGTTTTGCAGTAATGAACTTATTTATATCTTAATTGGTATTTAACAGGTTGTAGATAATTTGTTGTAATAAACGTAACTGTCAAAATCAATTTACTATACTTCCTGCTTATGTCATTAGTTTGTAATATGAATGCAATATATTATTTTTCGGCTTGGGAAACCAGCAGCTTATTCATCCCATGTTTTTGTGCCCTCTAAGATTGAATGATTGAAAGAAGCCGTATTTACTCAGCAGATTCCGGAATGAATGGTCGAAGCCCTGCCTCGAAGAAATCTACTCTCATTGTGATACGAGTGATACGGGAAATAAATAACTTTATAACTTTTTAATATCTTTAGAGTACCTACCAAAACTAAGACCGGAAGCGCCACTTTAAATTCCATTATCCACTACCATTTTTCCTGTTGAATATTTAATAATTTTCCCGAGTGTATGATACACTGTGTATCAAGCTTCTTTTAACAAAATATAGACAACCTAGGAAATTCACAAAAACATCATGAAAAAACTTATACTATCGAATCATCGAATATATTTACGATTCAATGTCCATTCTATTTATAAAAGTATCGAATAGAAATGAATTGAAATAACTTATTTCATAAGACTGTGCCAAGTCTTTATTGAGCAAGTCAAAATACTTTCCACTAGTAAACAGTAGCGCCCAAGTAATGAAACCCTGAAATGTTATGTTATGAGTGAATCATCTTTAGTTGGGTATGAAAAACCATCTTTAGATCAGTTCAGACTCGGATTCCTGTGGAAAACCCGAGATATTTTTAGCACAATATTGAATTGCATTTACTTTAAATTGCATTATCCAAAACGTATTCCAACTAATTACTGTTCTTCACCTGTAACACAGTCATTGTTCCCAGTCGGATATTTAATGCGTTTCCCGAGTATAACAAGCTTCTTGCAAGAAAATATAGACCAACTAGGTAGATGAATTGGACTATTGTTGGCATTGTATTCACAAAAATATCATGAAAAAAACTTAGTATTACAATACTATCGAAACATATTTTTAGCCTGTGTTGCCCAACCAATTCAAAGTATTGAAACTGGTTCTCGTGGTAATCGTTCATTAAAAGAAGTTATTCATTTAAATATCATCCAGACCCTTCAAACGTAAAAATAAAACTATCAGCGGCTACTCTTGGTGTATCGGGAAAGAAGAATACCTTCCATGAAGAGCTCATATTGATTACGTAAATTTCTATAAAAGATAAAAATCCAACGACTATCCAACACATAGCAAGCATTAAACTGAAATATGATTCGATAGGAATTGGGCTCTGTTCTACAAAAATAATTGGTACAACAGAGAAAGCGAAGCGTTATTATCAACATTAAAGATCAATTGATTAATAATTATGCTTTATTTAGAACACAAGCTATGTATATATTACTCATAAACCACATAATCCGCGAATTTATGTCATGTTGGTGGATTTGTCCCCTCGTCCATAAGTCAGGATGGTCTAGTGGTAGAATGTTGATGAGTAGCCAAAACATCACGATGAACTTTCATGACCGACTAGTCGCAGATCAACTTCCCTCGATTCTACCAAATACACAAGCAAAGCACACAAGATAATAATAATAATAATGTTTATTGTTTCAAAAGACACACAATAAGAGAAAGAATTATAAACATAAGAGACAACAGAGGTATTTTCTAGGTTAGAAAGAACTCACCCAAATATCATTTTGTTTTCAAACAAAATCTTATTTAGCGAAGGCATTAAAATAACACTCAATCGGTTAAATGCAGTCAGCAGCACGAATAAGATAGTACCGAAAAATGATATTTAGAACAAAATATAATTAGATAGCAACAATAAGGATTTAGAAGGTACCGGGAAGTAGAGCTGTAATGTGTAGTGTGAAGGTTATATAGTCTATAACAAACAAAATACCGCAGAGTCCGGTGGTATACGTAGGCTCCCGCAATTGCGTATTTCTCTTTTTCTGGATATGATACAAATTAAAACTAGTACAATTATATTTTTCTGACAACATACAAAAAATTGCTCTTCAAACCATATAATGGTTTTAGAATTTTTCCACATAACCAGCGATTTTCAAAACCTTACGCAACACCGCGCACTGCAGTCTTTTTGTTGTTGAAAACTCATTTTTTAGGTCTACTTACTACATTTTAACATCGGTAAAAAGTGTACGCTTACATTAATTTTTGAGAGATATGGATATATCATAAGTAGATAACTTATTAGCTTCATATAATCGCACAATGCTATCATTATTGCAATAACATATAAATCACTTATTGAATGTTTCTTTTTTCTCTAAAAACGTTTATTATAAAAGATATAAAACTCCTAAAATAAAGATGGCTAGATTCAGAATAAAACTTCAAGCGGAAGGATCGACTACACACTAAACGAAATCGTAACATTTAGTCCAGTAAATGTACCACAGAACCATAAACATTTAGTCCAGTAAATGTACGTATTATTAACAAACCTTAAATATAGCAATAACAACAACTGTGTTTGCAAATATTCCTATTGCACATATAAGTAGAACAATCGCTGAGAAAGAATACTGAATAACTTTTGTGGGTTCAGGCCAACTTTCTATCAGTTCCACTACATCTTCCATTGTTACATTACAGCTCATAACTAAAGGATCAAAAGAGTATTATAAGTAAAAGAAGTCTTTTAACTCTTTATTTTTATAAGTCCATTCAAAGTTAATAGTTTTTAAATCTGAAAGAAAATTTAGAATCAGAAAAAAGTATCTAAACAATTCAATAATAAATTTACTGTTCTCAGAAGAACTTTGAAATAGTTTATTATTTTATGGTACCGAAATATAGCTGAAATTAATTCTGAACAAGTAATGAATATCATTAAACCTCAGAAAACAAAAGCTCTTTTCGCGGAGGATTTTCTTGCTATTGGATTTGAACCCAAAACTTCAAATATATATTCGGCCAAAGATGGTTCAGTGGTTAGAATGCTCCATTAAGAAAAGGTTATATTACCGAAATCCACCCTTTCAATGATTTCATCCGGTTCTCTCCAAAACAAATATAAAAGACAAATGAGTAAATATAACATGATGTATTTACAATGAAAAAGTAAGAAAGAATAAGCAAGTAAAATGGATAACAATTCACGAGTCACATCTCTTCAACGCAACGTAGTTAACACTGCTTGTGAGGAAATTTCAACGAAATGAGCCTGCTTCGACATAGTTGAAGCTAAGTTGATCTAGTCGGAATAAGGGTATGGCGCGATTTCCGCCGACATTTACTGTCTTTTCTGAACCATTCTACCACAGAACTAAATATTTTAAGAAAGAAACGAGTATACGAAATATTTTCGCCGCCACATTTGTTGTCTCTTCCACAACAGTGAGAACTATGCTGATTGTGAGATATATATTGTTATCATGTAGACTTGCAATACAGAAGTTGCAACCAAACCATATGCCTATCTCTGAAGACGCTAAACACTTCCGGTACCACCTTCTCTGCAGCATCTATCGAAGCTTGGGGCAGAAAATCGGTACCAGTACGACAAAAGTAGCAAGATAACCCTAAACATGCGGAGAAATGCGAATGTAGCGCCCTGGAACAACGGAAGAGAGAATAGCAAGGAGAACGAGAGAAAAAACCTTCAAGAAACTGTGAAGGACCAATTACTGTGAATATAATTTTGTTTAGCTAAGGAGAATGAACAAGATTGATGTGCTGCTGGAGATGAAAATGATCTGCCTGGACTATTGTCATGATCAGAATTTCCAGATACCTAGAAGATATATTCGACATCTTTAACTAATTTTTCAGATGCCACTCGACATCATCTTACAAACTTCTCTTGAACTTGGGTAATTTAGGCATCATTTGGGAATAAAGTCAAAAATCTGATATTCAAAATCTTGAATTAACTACTAGAATAAGATAGAAACCCATTTAGTCCAGCTTAGCAACAATAACTATGAAACACACCACTATTTTTAAATATGATTTCTTGAACCTTATGCGCTTTTAGGCTTCTGTAACACTTACACGTATAATTTTAGAATAATTTGAATAACAGGGCATACAAATGAGAGTATTGAAGTTGTTTTTCACAATAATTTTAAAACCATGCCAAGAATTTAGGAGAACACAAAATTACGTAAATTGAATGTAAATTTAGCGCGTACAAATATTGCTGTTTTGTTTATTCTTCCAGGTTTTCATTCAATGAATATCCTGCCGCGATTTTCACAGTAACGGTGCACATTGCTTTGCGATACGTAATATTCGTCATGTACAAGTAGGCCACCTACCACTATAAGTGCCCAATACCCAATTTGGCGGCGTAACTGCAGACATCTTGGCACAAGCCAGGATTGCAGTCCGTCACCAAACTGGTTCGAATTCGTGCGAAAAATTCATAACATTGCAGCACATTCCCGGCTACCAACGACGGTGCGCCTGATTTTCATAGGACATTCAACCTTGATCCTAACGAACCTCGCGTTGAATGGGTTTCCTGGCTTCCGAAACATTCAATTTACTTAAGGACGTAGATTTAGTACAACTGAGACGTCCCTTAGGTTCCAAGTCCAGAACTTCTTCTGACTTGGTTAAGTTTCTCAAGCCCAGGTTCTATCAATTCAGTGACCCGTGAAACAGGCACACCTAACTCTTCTTCATTGAACATTTTCTCCCAAAGAGGCTGCTTGACTTAACATATATTATTACATTATTATATTATTATTAGACCATTATATAGAGACGAGAGATTACAGAACCTAGGTAACATTCCCTCTGAAGTCCGCAGTAACCGGGTGTTTTCTTTAACTAAGCATCATCTCTGTTACATTAGCGTTTACCACGAGTCCATTTTGAGTGGGGAAACGTATGAAAGGAGTCAAAAATTAGAAGAAAAAGGAGTCCAATCGAAACTACCTATAGTTGATATCGGGTTCCAGTTAAACTTTGCAAAATTGAAACTGTTGGACTATAGAAAAGGAGAAACTCAAATGAACTATATACACGAGACCGTTGCCCTTTTGTTTTATAGAATCTAGCCGCTACTTAGGCACTCACAACATACAATTTGACGGGACGCCAAACATAGTTTTGGTGAATTTATTTCATTAAATTGTAGTGCAAAGTCAATTTAGTTCCTCTTTAGAATTGTTGCAGGATTATCGAAATTGTTACCAAAGTCGGGTTTCAATTTCAAATAAGCAGTGTCTGACAATCTTGGAATCTCGTGAGAAACAGAGAAAATGGATGAAACCAAGTTCTACTAAGAAATTAAAAACTCCTCTCCTGCTCCTCTGCTCCTGATAAACAAGGAATGCATTTTGTTTCTATTTAGTCTGGAAATTGTATGTTTTTAGTAGTGCTATAATCCTAACTGCTGAGACTGCAGATTTGTTTGTGATCTTGTTTTGAAATGAGCCGAACCGAACGGAGCACAGAGGAACGAGTGGTATCCGGCTGCACAAAGCGCAGAATATCTAGAGGTGTTGTTCTAACTGAGTGCCTATTCATAATGCAATCAGGAAAAAATATGATGCAGCTGGGGAATTCCCAAACATTTGATTCCCTAACTTTCCTTATCCTCCCAAGTTTAAAACAAAATGGTTCTGAAAAAATGACTGTAACTAATTTGTAAGTGTTTCAGTATCAATGTTAGAAAGGAGCCGTCTCTGCTCAGAAGCTTCCGGAATGAATGGCTGAAACCCTGCGGCAAAAGATTCTACACTTACTGTGTGAAGTGTGCGATGACAGGTAATAGAAAAATTGAATATACTTTAATCTAACAGAATCAGAAAACAATTATTCTATGAACATTAGCATAACTAGTCTTAATTGAAGGCATCGTTGTAGTTTTCTTACAAAATAACAGTTTTACTTCACTTCGCAGTCCACTGTCGCATATCATATAAATAAATGGGTGGCAGGAATTAACAATAATGTTTATAAAAGTATCCAATAAGAATGAATAATATGAACCAATTTCAAATGATCGGGATAGATCTTCATTGAGCAAGTCGAAATATTTCCCACAAGTAAACAGAAGGACCCATATAAAAATTCCCTAAAAGTTGATTATTAAATTCAGAACATAGACATTATTACATTACTAAGGAGTTCGGTTGCAAAAAAAATAGTTTGAAATTTTTCATATTTAAAAAAAAACTATAGTCGGCGGACTGATCGCTTGCAGTTAAAGGTCTGAAAAATTTGAATTACCGCAGATTTGCTCTAATTGCTCTAATAATACTAACAAAATTTTCATTTCGTACCGTAACCCCTTGCAAGCGATTAGTCCACTGAATATACAAATGTTCTTTACAAAACAATATTGAATCATAATATAAGTTGTTTACCTGTGCAGCGAGCATTTTTTCCAGTCTGATATTTAATGAAGGACCTGATTGTTTTAAGTTTCTTTTAACAAAATATATACGAATCAGAATAATTAGGTAGATCAATGGAACTAATGTTGGCATTGTATTTAAAAGATTATAATGGATAACCTGAAGATGTTAATCAATTTTCATTTATTTAGAATTTTGTACAAATTGACGGGACATCCAAGCCAAAGTTAAAGGCCAAGTTAAAGTTAAAGGTTAAGTTAAAGGGCCAGAAAATAATTATATTTTTTCAGTTTCAGAAAAAAAAATTCTGTTCTATTCTATTCTTGTTTTGCAACATTTTGGAAATGGAAAACAAGATTTCGTCTGGATAACTTAAAGTGACTTTGTCTAACTTTAGAAACCGCTGCGAGTATGTTCTTTGAAATTGTCTTGACCCTTGTCAAGATTATAAGCCATTATTTCTTTTTTTATTTGTATAATTTTTTTATTCGATGAAGGCGGAATCAAAATATATATTTGGCATATAAGAAATCGCGTTTAATAAAATATTCCTAATTACAAACCTATGTTCTTAATAGAAATGCTATTAACCAACCTTCTCAAACGTAAAAATAAAACTATCAGCTTCCACTCTAGGACTTTCCGGGAAAAAGAAAAGCTTCCATGAAAAGGTCATATTAATAAGATATATTTCTATATATGATACAAATCCAACGATTATCCAACAAATAACAATAATTAAACTGAAATAACAAATGTTACGCACAACTAAATGTGTTCGGCGCATTACTGCCTTCTGCGCTTACAATTTGTCCCTCTCTGGCCTTTCTGGTATCCTGGCCATTTGCACCC
>JAQGAV010002155.1:0-16928 GCA_034691345.1 Phasmarhabditis papillosa
TTTGCCGGCAGGTGCGGTGTTATAAATCCAAAAAATACGCATCTGACACTCCATTATTACTTTCGGCGTTTACTATATATTGTTCACAACATGTTGAACCCATCGGTTAGGCGAAGTGCCAAAACCTGCGAGTGTGCTTTATGTTGCCGAAACTGTGCCAAAAAATACAGTAACCATGCCAAAATTCGAATAAAATGCACTAAAAATTAAAGGATTGAGCTTTCGTTGCGAGACCCGCTGGTCTTTTCTTAACAGACAGAAAATTACTGTTTCAACATGTTGTGTGTTATTCGAGAGTAAGAAGGCCGTGTCTTCTTGCGTATTTTATGCGAAAATTGCGTATTTAGCACATTTGGAAGGAAAAATTCTCGCGAAATGAGCCGTTCAACTTTTTAACACCGCCTCTTTGCTAATGAATTCGACTCTACATTTTGGGATTTGAAAACTATAAAAGTATTTACATGTAAATGCATGGAAGTTGTTCGCTAACACTTTTATTATATTGCTTAATATATTTTCTAATAAGTTTTTTATTGAAAATTGTAATGTTTTATGTTAAAACCCCAAAAAGAAATTACCTTTTTCTAGAAAACTCGTGAAAAATGTTATCAATTCAGTTAAAAGTTTATATTCTTTGGTTTTTACCTTTGTTTTTCACTTTTTCGTTAGTTTTTAATCATGTTGGTGTTTGATACAATGATAAAATGTAGGTAGTTTCCTGTTGCTTAGTTACCTTTGCGTATTTCTTTTTATTTAACACCACTGCTCTTTGAATTTGCAACACCGCCCTCGCCGAGGAAACTACGTAATTACGTATTATTAAATTTACGATAGAGAAATTGACTACTTCGGGAAAAAAAGTTTCTAAAAGTGTTTAGTTTTTAGTAAATGGGAACCTCCGAGCTATTTATTAAAAAGTCGCTTACATAGATTCTTCTTGTTAGTGAAGCAAAAGCTAGGTTTCCAACGCGTTATCTAATAGTATATAAACGCCCGGGCGGTTTTCAACCTGCCCGAACAGTTGTGGATTGTTGCCCGGGCAGACTAAAAACTGCCCGGGCACCCACCCGGGCGTTTATATACTACGGCCACTGTAGAGGCGGTGTTATATAAAAATGAATAGAAAATACACACCAGTATACTGCGTGGTAAGCCTAGCTCTTGACACAGACTATGCTTTTTGTATATTTTCAATTCTAAAGTAAACATATTCAAAATCTAGAAGATGTTGATGTTACATTGCAATATTATTTAGACAAATTGTGTGTTTTCTTTTGATATTTTTCTCTTACTCTATATACTTTATGATCTCTGTGTCCATTAGTTATGGATACATCTGGCAGTATTAACTAACGTTCCCGACAGTTCTCACTTCTTCAAAATTACGTTCCCGGAAGGTTTTCGTTTCTGTTTTTTACTCCGGGGATGAAGGTTGTTGAATAGTTTCCGAACCAATCGATTCCGAACTGCCATTACCGTTCGTTTCGTTTCGTGGCCAGTTCGGAATTGATCGGTTAGAAAATGTGGTTGTCCTGTTGAATACGGACACAAACTTAATCAGATGTTATATTATTCAGCCGGTCCTTCAAACCATATCATTGAGAACTTTGTCTGCTTAAGTCCGAAAGCTTTCCTAGGGCCTTTCCTCTACAGCCTTATTCACAACTTATATAATTGACTTTGTATATCCTGGTAATTCTTGACTATAGTCAGATTCAAAAGTAATACCGCCGTGTATGCTGCGCATTTCGTCATTTTTAACACTGCGCCTGCTGGCATTCGCGCGGTATCAGCAGACTGCAAAATTGCTTTCGCTCTGCCTTACTCAGACAAAAGATTGTAACACTCATGCTTATTAACAAGGCCGCATTACTTTTGAATCTGACTATACAAATCTTCTTTACAACGCCATTTGCAACAAAAATGTATCCATCAGTTCTTTTTTGCACTATTTTCCATCGTTTTCTTCAGTCTAATAATTAACTTTTTTAATATAAAGTATAATTTATTTTTACATTCATGCAATAGTACATTTTTAGTTCTCAACAGAAGTTAATTTAGACTGAATTGCCGCCGATTCCCTGAAAATGAAATAATTTCTCAAGAAATTTAATTAAACGAGGAAAAAACCAGAAGAATGAGACTAAATTAGTTCAAAGTTGATAACGCCTACAGAACACGGAGTTGTAATACAACGATATTATTTAACACCGCTGTTCTACAGCTATTTTTAGATTTTAAATAGGATATTTTATAGTCAGCGCCAAGAGTAATGATGGAGTGCAATGAATTCAACTCTCTTCTGAGCCCTTTGGCAGCACCGCGTCAGTATCTGGCGGCTACTCTCCGTTCGATATTTTACTTTGTACGTACGCGCGTGCAATTTGCCTGCAGGTGCGGTGTTAAAAGTTCTAAAAATACGCAAGTGACAATCCATTATTACTCTCGACGCTGACTATAGAAGATGCATGGAATACATGGTTGTTATCCATGTATATTCTGGAGGAGTTAGGTTTCCCGCGTAGTATGGAAACGCCCGGGTGGGGGCACGGGCGTTTCTATACTAGGGCCACAGGAGAGCATCGTTATATAAAATGTTCTTTTAGGAAAAGGCTCGCAATCCACTAATCTTCCATTTATTTTATATTACACCGCGACTTTCCAGGATACCGCGCGGACTAGCTTTAGCGTTAGAAACCTATCTATTGATACAAACTATACATTATTTCATTCTCCATAACATCGTTCTCATTTAACAAATAGACTTGAAATTGTCAGCTTCAGTTCATCTCCCGAATCCACCCCACCGGATTCTTAACTCTAGAATCTGTACAATGAATTTCATAAATACGAATTCTTTCTCCACATAATTTACTTGCCGTCCATTACTCTACCCGGGCATGCCCGAGAAATGCCCGTAGCTGCCGCACTCCGCTCCTCTGATTGTTGATATTTATCTGTTTTTTGGTCTCTTTAAGCGTTTACATTTTTCTCGTTTATTTTTGCCACGGCGACAAACATAAAAGTTGCTTTTCTAGTCTGTTTTGTCCCCCCTAGAGGAGTTGTTTTTGTCGTTTTTGTTACGAATGAATGCATAGTCAGAGAAGATAGAAGAGGTTCCAGAACACTAGGGGGACACATAGATGAAGGTGGATACTACCTAAGGATATAGGATGTATTCAGCAATCTATTCCAGGGGGTAACGGTGTTATATAAAAATATATAGAAAATAGATGGATTGGAAGCCCATCTTCAAAAGAACATCATTGTTATATATCACTGCTGCTCCCCTGGATACCGCGCTGGAAAAGTATCTCTTGGTACAGACTATATTTTTTCAAAACTTACGTCCGGGCCCGTCCGGGCCAGGCTGCTCGCCCCTTCAAAATCTCGGACCGGGCCGGCCTTATATATGCATAGCCCTGTAGGTTGTATTGCTTGCTGAATTGCTGAATTGTAAACCTTGCTGAATACTTTTGTTGCTTTTTTGAGATCTTCTGCCCATTGAAGTTCCAGCCTTCCCAGTCTCAATGTGTTGCTTTTGGGATACCACTCTTCTACAGCGTTTGCCCATCTATCGGTACGAGAAAATATGCCTCTAAATGCACCTAACTATTACAATAACCGTACTTATTTTAGCCGATATGGATTTGCTTATTGCTACTCTTAACCCTACTCAGTTGAATCTCAGATATCCAGGAAACTCGCTTTTCAATGTCTATGAATCCTTTAATCTCCGAAGCAACTTTCCTGTATTTATAGTCATTCTATTCTAACGAGTTCACGGAATCCGGAAGATGTTGTCAGCAGATCAGCCAACATTCCATCTTTTGCCAGTTGCGTTTATTTCGCCACTCTATTGCAAGTCTATTGCCAGTAACTTGCAGTAGTTTCTGGCTACAGCCGTCTGTCTTGGATGTCTGCCGTCTCTTACATTCCTCCTTACTTCTCTGCCTTCTGTAGTTCTTATTTTGTCCTTTTTGTTTTTCAGTCTGGAGGCCTCGCCACCAGCGGACGGACCACCCCTCTGTCAATGAACACAAAACGCAACCACAAATCCATATTCAACCCCTCCAAGGGGAAAATAACACCGCGCCATCGCAACACCGACTGTTGCCAACACCGCGCCCGTGTTGCCGAGTACCTAATCCGTAGAATACGCAGTTTAGCTTTTGTTTCTTCTAGAAAACAATCTGGAGGCTGGTGTTCCGTCTTTTGAATTGGGAAATAGGACTATTTCTGTTACAGTACTATCACATTTTATGGCGTGGTGAGAAAAAACGTGCTGGAACGCTTCGATTACGTTTACAACATAATTTTGAAAATTTTCAAGTTTATTTTTAACACCGCCACATTTTAGTCTACCGCGCCACACAATATCCCTATACGAGTATTCGTTAATCCAGCTCAACTCCAGTTTTGTGACGTCAATTGTATGTACTCTTACTGTACTTTCGCTGCAAGACCGAGAACTTTATAAATATTATAGCAATTGTGGCTAATCCATAGATTATTAGGTATTTATTTTAAAGGTCTAGTTATTTTTTATTACTTTTAAAGTTTATATTCTACAAATACTATTTTGTTATAGATTAGGATTAGTTTATATGATATAATGGGGCCACTAAATGTCATATTTAAGTTAAATAGATAATATATTTAGTTATGTTAGTTCAGTTGGAATATTATTTGTTTTTTATATGTTTTTTCACATTATCAAATCTGCTTGTTAAAGTTAAGGTTTATTTGCAACGCTTTTCAATACAATATTTGTAAAATACGCACTTTTCTCATAAAATACGCAGAAGACACGGCCTCTATTTTTTAAAAAGTTATTTATTTCCTGTAATCGCACATATCACACAATAACTGTAGATTTCTTCGGCGCAATGTTTCGGTTATTAATTCCGGAATCTTCTGAGCAGAGACGGCTCTTTTCTAACATTCACTTCAGTCTAAGGGTGCACGAATGTATAAAGACTTAGTTTCCATCGCAAAAGGATTGGGAGCCTTTTCTTCAAAAAAAAAATGTTTTTTAATCCAAAACCGCGTTAAAAACCAAATTATTGATACAAACTATATATTTCTTAAACAACTCGATGCGTTAAATCATCCATTGGGGCCTTGTGGAAAACGAAGTGAGCTACGGTAGTTATTTCATATTTCGTTGTCATTAAAATATTTTGTAGCATTATATATTCTTACAATAGTCCTTTAATATGTGTACATTGACGTGAACTTATTAACTAATTAAAGAGAAATGTTATTGTACAGTCTAAAACAGAGATTTATATCAAATAAACAGACATAGTTGAGTCTGTAAACTATTCTAACAATAAGTACTCTTGTATAGCTACTTCTGTATTGTCTACAGTACTCCTTTCGTCTTAAGACCTATACATCGTTATAGACAGACATCTGTGTATGTCTTCTCTCTTTTATTAATTCGAAGAAACAATTCCACCACAACATCCAACAAGACGGCTACTTTTATTTAACAAGGCTATTTATTTTTGGGAACAGCCAACTGGTTATATAGTATGTATCAAGAGATAGGTTTCGAGCGCGGTATCCTGCTGAGCAGGGTGATCTATAAAATTAAAATCGATCCGTAGCTTCTTCCCAACATCACCCAGAGCTGGTTATCCGGACCGGCCTGAAATTTTGCATGTCATGCCGGGCCGGGCCGGTTCGGTCCGGTTGGATATACAGCTAAGCCAGTCCGACCGAATAACCAGTACTGACATCACCTATCTCAGGGATAGTACTGCGCTAGGACTCATTAGAATCACTGAGCAACTGAAAATGCGTAGCTAACTTCAATATAGTAGAAATACCCTTACTAAGATGGCCTAATGATTAGAAGCTTTGCCTCATAAACTAGAGGCCGATGGTTCCAATCCCGCAGTAGACAGAATCCTCCACATCCTAATTGTTTTGCTATGGAGTAACCGCTTAATAAAGTTCCTTCGTATCTTCGCTACAAACATCTGGGATCTCGGGTTTTGAAATAAATAAACAACTTTTTGTAGCTCCAAGCTTCAGTATCTACATTTTCCCTATTCAATTCCTTACCGTACAAAACCATCGGTACTATAATCCATCTCAAGACCAAGGTATCACGAGCGGGGCGCCGTGTTATAAAAAAATGAATGTACTTTTACAGATAACGCACCACGTCGAACGATTTTACATTCATTTTTTATAACACTGCGCGCCGCTCGCGATACCGCGCTGGAAACCTAAGTCTTGAGCTGGACTATACCAGAAATCAGACTGCACAAAACGGTACCATTTTGAAGGCAGTTGCTAATATTCTCAGTCTAAATATAGTCAGATTCAAAAGTAATGAGGCCGTGTAGGCTGCGTATTTCGTTATTTTTAACACTGCTCCTCATTGCATTTAACTCGCGCGACATCAGCAGATTCCAAATTTGCTTTCGCTCTGCCTTACTCAGACAAAATATTGCAACACTACGCTTATTAACACGGCCGTATTACTTTTGAATCTGACTATAGCTCTGTTTTATGTTCTCCGGTGGTCCTAAACAATCTACTTTTTCATCTATTTTGAAACTTAACAAAACCCTTTTTTATTTCGCCCAATTGCACTTTTTACACACAAAAACTTGTTTTTCTCCACGTTTTACCCAATAAATGGCCTTTTTTAATTGATCATATTTTTCGAGTCTACTTTCCTTTATTGGTACTCTGCTGACTGTAACTCCTTCTTGTTTAGCCCCGCCCCCTTCTCAGCCCAGATGATGACGTCACTGGGAACAGAACCGTTATTGATTGATATGGATTTTATACCGAAGAGAGAGGAAATCGATGATTATTCCCTATATGCAGGTATGCTGGTGAATTAATAAAAGGCAGTGTTAAATAAAAAAGAATTTATTTTTAAGAAATATGTGGTACAGTATTTACAAGAATAAAAGAGCCGTGTCTTCTGCGCATTTTTATGAGAATATTGCGTATTTAAAAGACTTTAAAGTGAAAAGTGGGGCGAAATAAGCCTTTAATTATTTTGAAACACGTCATCTTCAGTGTTGAAAGCGACTATGTTCATGTATAAAGTTCGTTTTAGAACCTAGACTGCAAGCGCCGTTTGTAGTTAACTTGCCGTCATAACGGGCTTCCCCTTCAAAAGTACAATTTTACTCGGACAAAATAGCTTTTTCCCTTATGAGGCCGGTTATTGCGGCACGTTAACTACAGACTCTAGTGTAGTCTAGTTTTTAAAACAGATTAATTTATGTATATATGTACGGTAACTCCAAAAATAGAACTCTTTTGAACTGAAAATTCTGCAATCCCCTTAGTATCGTTCCGTTTCTGAAGGTTCTCTTTTCTGTGTATTCCAGTTGACGTTAAAATAAGGCCGTAAAGGCATTTAAAACGCAGTGTTGTACTGTCATTTTCATTACTTCTGCGATGTTAATATTGTATATAAACATCTTCTTACTTGCAATTTGGCTGTGTAATTTATAGTTGAGCGGTCCGGCTGACTCAAATAGTGCGCGGCAACCCATTTCAAAACCGTTTTAATATATAAAACGGGCTGAAAACAGGCTTCCGGGCTTCGAGCCGCGCTCCAGTTCGAATTTCAGGTTTGGGCTCGCTTTTTCGTGCCCAGCGGCCGAGTCTAACATTTTCTAACACCACAGCTTATAATATATGGCACAGCTATCCTAGGCCTAGAAGGATATTTAATGTAATTTCATTAATTTCATTCTTTGTCGATAATAAATTAAACACTATGTGAACCCTACTGGCTATATCTTTCACCTGTTTGTACTATAAAATATTACAACATTTATGATCACTTATTTTGTTATTGTACAAGAGTTCTTAGCAATATGACAAAGTAAACACAGTCCTTTAGATTCAAAGTATATTTGGAATATTTATAGATGTTATGAAGTACTGGATTGAGCCGCAAGTCTCTGTTTTATCTATACATTGCGATGCAAGAGTAATAATTGAGTGTCACTTACGTATTTATAGAATTTTTAACACCGCACCTAGAGGCAAATTGCACGCGCGTACTTGCAAAGTACAATATTGAACGGAGAGTAGCCGCCAGATACTGGCGAGGTGCTCGCAAAAGGGGCTCAGACGAGCGTTGAATTCTTTACACTCCATCATTACTCCTGGCGCTTACTATACATGTTTATTATGAACTAAATTTAGTGAACAGAGAGCGCGGCAAGATGGTACATGCTAGGATATTATTTAAACGAAATTTAACAAATTCAAAAAGGAACAGATCGTCTTCCCTACTTCTCGACTACCGAATTATAACATACACAATCACTAACCTTGAATACGCCGTGATTTTCCGAATTTTGGAACCGCGTTTCCAACAGCTAGCGATGGCCTGTCTGGTCCAAAATGGCTCTACCGGCGCGAAAACGTGAACTACCTAGCGAGAAGTACACTTAACCCTTGTACAGATTCAACGAAGCTGTGAATTTAGCAAGTGATATTATTCCGTAAAATAGTTTAGTAACGTAAAAATTGGGAATAATTTATTAAAGTTTATGTTTTATTTTACATAGGTACACCATATTATCATCGAAGTAATTGGTAGATCAACAATCGTTTGAACAGAACCAAAACTACTCGAATTCTGAGCTTTGTTTTTTGCACTTGAGGGGTCGCATAGCCAATTTAGCAAGCCAGCATGGGCAGGCAGGCCTAATTTGAACAGTGACCGGTCTTTTTCCACAACTGTGCAGACCCTAGGAATGCTATTGTTTTGCATTTCCTTTGCCAGCAGACTCTATGCCGTCTGCAGAGTACAAGAGAAGTTCGATCTTTTGTTTTTTCGGTTTGCAAATATTGATTGTGAATGGTCCCGCCACTCTTCGAAAGTACAGTAACCATTCTCACTTGTCTACTTCTCATGTCTCTGCGTTCTCTACTTGTTTATTTCCTCTCGCCTCCTCTTACCTGGCCACAGCCCTTTAATTTCACGCAGTCCTTTATTTTATATTGCTAATGATTTCTATATTCGATAGTTTACTACATTCTTTACAGTACCAAATAATCGGCAAAGGTAAATTGAGGAAGTTTTTGTCTCACAAGAGAGCTAGCACACTATTATGCCTAGTCATAATGTTATATAGTCCAATACAAAAGTAATACGGCCTTGATAATAAGCAGGAGTGTTGCAATATTTTGTTTGAGTAAGGTAGTGTGAAAGCAATTTTGCAATCTGCTGATATCGCGAGCGTAGAATGCCAGCAGGCGCATTTCGAAACCTAGGCTAGGAGGCGCCCGCATCACTTGATGCGCGCTGTGGCAAAATTTTACCTTCGAACATCTGAAAATTCGGCAATGGTGAACCTTTTCCAAGGCAAAATTTTGCCACAGCGCGCATTGAGTAAGGTCCCTGTCATCTAGTCTAGGTTTAGAAACCTCCTTCCCTTTTGTAGCCTATTCGGTCATCCGGGCTGTCTGAAACCCGCGCCCGGTCGCCACTGCATTCATGATATATCAAAGGTTTCATAATCCTAAACTATATTTGCCTGTATTACTAAAAACTTAATCTTCCATGAAAACAGGCTAAGAGATCATAATCTCTTGTAGTTCAACAGCTGAAATAGTAATCAAAATAAAGTTTAATGGTTAAAAATGAGAACAAATTTGATTACGGAACTTACAAAAATACAAATAAACTTATATTACTGAGTACTGGAACGAACGGTATATATCTTATTAACTTTTGGAAGTGGCGGTGAAAATGAATGGAAAATTGATGGATTGGGAGTTCTTTCTTGAAAAGTGCATTCATTTCGCGGTGCTGTTTAAGGTTTCCAAAATGGCTTGTTCTCCGGCAAAATTAAACTTGCGGATGCCTATGTATACCACCACGCTCTGCGGTCTTTTGTTTGTTATAGACTATTCATAATACCGCGACTAGAATGTTCTACAGGTTCCGTTTACTGGCTTTCCGCAGTGACTTTTTTTTTTTGATGACTCAGCAAAATGTGCAAAACACAGCAAAAATACTCAAATTTCAACAGAAAATAACAAACATAAAATGTTTATTGTGAAAGCAAAAAAGAATAATAATAAAAGTGACTAGGAAATAGATAATATTATTTGAAAAAAGATTCAAACATTATGAAACATAGGGAATCTTAAGTTTGATTCTCGTTGTTTATGGTCTATATAGTCATATTCAAAAGAAATACCGCCGTGTAGGCTGCGTATTTCATCATTTTTAACACTGCGCCTGCTGGCATTCTACGCGCGCGGTATCAGCCGATTGCAAACTTGCTTTCGCACTGCCTTACTCAGACAAAATATTGCGACACTCCTGCAAACCCAGTTTTATTAACACGGCCGTATTACTTTTTAATCCGACTATAACAAGAGCTATCCTGGGAGTAGCCGAGTTCTATAAAAATTAATGGAACCCCAGGATATTGTACTTTATAATGAGCTCTTTAGACTTACTATATTTGGAAAACCGAGGTTGCTAAAATTGTGAAAAAGGGAAATCCCAAACGGAACTTCCCAATTTTAGATCCAAAATCTTCCCTCCAATAGTTTTCCGGGTTACTGTGGTTTTCGTTTCAGGAGACGCCACTTCGCCTTCAACCTCGCTGGTCCTGGACGGAAATGCCAAGTTAATTTGCGACGTGTGTGGTGACGTTGCCTTTGGTAAACATTACGGTATAAATGCATGTAATGGATGCAAAGGTTTCTTTAGAAGAAGGTAGGATATTTATTATTAATAATATTTTAATATTTAAACAAATAAGGGTTGTATTCAGTTAGTTACAAGGTTTATAACTATTCTGAATATGTACCTGGTGTTTCTGGGTATTTTTAGGAGCTGCCATTATTGTCCAATTCAAAAGTAAAAAGGCGGTGGGGGTTTGGGCCATTCATTCCGGCCGGGGAGTCGAACCTACAGCCTCAAATGCTGGCGGATTCAGAGACCGCTGCTCTAACCACTAGGCTAAAGACACACACGGCCTCTATACTCTTTGAAATCACCTTGGCTTATAATGTTAGGTGCCAGACGGATAATTTTGAGTATTGCCCTGGGTCGGGCGCAGCATTCTTTTCTTAACATGTTTCTTTAAGTGTTTGGTCTCGCCGTCAATATTCTTGTCGTTTTGGAGGAGACTGTCCAGTTGTAAAAGAACAC
Organism: Phasmarhabditis papillosa; assembly: GCA_034691345.1. Lineage (NCBI taxonomy): Eukaryota > Metazoa > Nematoda > Chromadorea > Rhabditida > Rhabditidae > Pellioditis > Pellioditis papillosa. Next base: position 11,171 of record JAQGAV010002155.1, read on the forward strand.
AGAAATGTATGTAGATCATGCAGACTAAAGAAGTGTTTTGAAGTTGGAATGAACCCCGATTGTAAGTTACTCAGCTTCCTTAGGGGTGGATTTGAACGATACCGACCTCGGTCCGACTCTTTGAAAACCAGCTGGGCCGGCCGGTGAACACCCTTGTGGCCGTAGTATGGAAACGCCCGGGTGGGTGCCCGGGCAGTTTTTAGCTGCCCCAGCAGTTGTGGATTGTTGCCAAGACAAGCTAAAAACTGCCCGGGGACACACCCGGACGTTCCTATGCTACGACCACGGGATCCAGCTGTATCCAGTTTACTATGGGATTGGTTAAGATTTCATAGTGCAAAAGTAATAAATTCCATTATTTTCAGCTGTTCAAAATGAGCGTGATCGTAATGTAAAGGCCAATGGCGGACTGACTATGCTACCTAATGGAACTTTTAAAAGAAAAAGGCCACGCCCTTCTACTTCTGATCAGGGATCTCAGGTAAGGGGCGGGGCTTAATGATAACTGGGCGGAGCTTGTCACTGAATGGGCGAAGCTTGTTTTATAATTGTGTTTTATAAGTGACTATAATTAAGCGTGACTCCATGATGGGACAACTAAATGGGCGTGGCCTATCTGTCAAAGGGGGCGGAGTCTATCGTATTCTGTTCACCACATTTTCAATGCAAATCCAGCTGTTTTCTGTTGACTTGGATGTTTCTAGCGTAATTTATGCCGTTTATTTTTGGATTTTATTTAAATTTGGCCAGAAATAGACGGTGGATCAAGGGGCGGAGGTGGTGAAAATAATAGTGGAGGGGTCTAAATTGAACTGTATAGGAATTTATAAAAACTATTGGAGTCAAATGGTTCTGAGTCTGAAACAGAACAATGTTTAAAGGTCTGTTTTTGAGAAATGAAATAATTATCTGCATGGGTGTTTACGGGCCGGCCCGTAATAATTCTTGAGCTCTTTGGCCCGTTCCGGGACGAATATCCAGCCCAGACCTCTCAGAGGCGGAGTTCAGTTTTCGGCAATCGCTCAGGCCCGGCCCACATGAGAGCTCTGACCAGCACGTGTCCTGGGCCGGCCCTTTAAAACTCCACCCCCAATTTAGACTGAAGGATGACATCTAGGTCAAAAGCTAAGCGATCTATTCATGGAGCAGATCCATAACGGACTGATTATTTCATCTGATTATTTCATCTTTAAACTCCTTATTCCAGACTGAATCCTGCGACCTTTCCTATTACGGCGATATGGTCTGTGGTCGTATGATAAAGTTAGAAAGTGCCGGTACTCCGCCAGATGCACACGAACTGCCAACACCTTCTTCTGTAGATATATACAGTATACCTGATCAAATGTGGCATATTGAGAATACGGTATGTCTAAAAATGGTCTCACAATGAATAATCCTTTTTTTTCAAATACAGTATACCGAAACGTTTACCCGGGAGGAATTTTGAATGCGCGGAAGCGTTAGGAAAGACCTTTTGCCGCAACGCTTTTTGATTTCGGAAAGGATCGGACCCGTCATGAGCCCAAATTTAACGAGGCCGCCCCTGCCAGGGCCACAAATCTGAAAGGACCGGTTGGCAAGGCCGGATATTCCAACTTCTAATTCCCTTGGCGGGTATTTTGTTGAATATGGCAACTGGAGTCCTAAAATATTGTTTTATAAATATGGAAGTTTTATTATGAATATAATATTCAGGTCTTCTATAATACTCCGATAATTGTGGACTATTCAATTGCCCCAAACGAGATAAATCTGCCCTTTGAGGTAGGATTGTAACGCCTAGAAGAATCTTTTGAAGGGAAAATATATAGTCTGTTTAAAAATGGCGCCGGCCTTAGTCGTCGTGCGGTGTTGCAAAATGTTATCTTCACAAAGGTTCCGAACTGCTCAATTTTCAATTTTGTGAAGACATAATTTTGCAACACCGCACACCGAGTGAGGCCGGCGAGATGCAGGCTAAGTTTTGAAACAGACTATAGATTAGGATCCGTTTTTTTTTTTTTGAATACTTAGATTTGAGGTTTAAATACAAACATATTCTATTAAAATCATTCATAAAAGTTAGATACTGCTTTTATAACAAAAATAAGCTCACAGGGGTGTTCACGGGTCGGCACGTTGTCTGAATATTTTGACCTGGCCAGTGGCCGTAGAATAGAAACACCAGGGTGCCTGGCAGTTTTTGGCCTGCCCGAGCAACAATCTACAACTGCTCGGACAGCAAAAAACTGGCCGGGCACCCATCGGGCGTTTCTATACTAGGGCCACCGGGCCTACTTTAGCAAACTGGGCACGTGGCCCAGATCCCGCGGAGCCACAAAAACGCCACCCCTGCCAACTGAGACTCTCGTAAAGTTATTTTCTATAAAGTAACAGAAAACGGAACTGGAAAAACCAGACCTGTTTGAGCAGCAATTTTTCAAACCGAAAAAAAGTCTCCATAAACTACATTAACCCAGGGGTTGGAATTTCTCGTGCCGGCCTGGCCTTGTTTTTGGTGAGTGGGCCCCGGCCGGCTCTTTGCTACCCTTCGATTAACCTTTTGTCTTCAGATTGTTTTTCGCCGTCCAACTCTCGTTTCTCCTCGTTATCCAATGCAATTTGAAGCGAGGAAGTTGTCTACAGTGGACGATTTTATAAATGGTTAGTAAGGATTGTATAGTCTATTGCAAGAGCTAGATTGCCAGCGCGGTAGCAATGGGAGCAGCGGTGGTATATAAAATGAATGTTCCTTTGAAGAAAAGTGTCTCAATCCACCGACGCTTCATTTATTTTTATATAACACCGCCTCTCTCCAGTAGCCGTAGTAAAGATACGCCCGGGCAGTTTTTGGCTGCCCGAGCAGTTGTGAATTGTTTCATTGGCATGCTAAAAACAACCCGGGGGTTTCTATATTACGGCCACTGGATACTGCGCGAAACGACTATAATGTGTATTTTGTTGAATCATTCTTCTTTCTTATCATTCTTGCTATTTCCTGGAATGGGAATTTGCCAGACCGACTTAGAAAACCTCAGCCCACGTTCCGGGCCGGCTCTTTTTCACCCCTGGCTATTTCTTATTCTCCTAATAACTACAGTAATCCTTTCCTTTTAGGATGGCGTCGTCACTTTATCTATTTCTCTGATTGGTGTAGGAGTTTAGATGATTTTAATGCTCTTTGTGAAGAAGATCAGAACATTCTGGCAAGGAGGAGAATAAACTTCCACGGATGGTAAGTACTGGAGATGCACAGCTCGCTTTGCTTTGGAGCCACAACGAGCCGAGCCCAAAGGATAAATAGAGCCATTCTAAGCGCATTGAATATGAAAAAATGAGCCGAGAAAAGCTCAAATGAGCTCACAATTTTTTTCAAACGAGTGGTCTAGTAAGTGCCGAAGGTGGGCGACTCTTTTGCGAGCGAGTTCGTGATAGAGCCAGCCAATTTTGGCTGCAACGGTGCGCATCGGTACGTGTCGAGCCTTCCATCTCTAGTAGGTGCTAAACCACAAGGTTTAGTTGTATAGGAATAATCAGAAACCCGTAAAAGTTATTGCGCGATGTACTAGTTCATTTTACAGGAGTGTTGGAATATGTTGTCTGAGTAAGGCAGAGCGAAAACAATTTTGCAATCTGCTGATATCGCGCGCGGAGAATGCCAGCAGGCGCAGTGTTAAAAATAACGAAATACGCAGCATACACGGCCTCCTTACTTTTGAATCAGACTATAACACACCATATAAATTATAGAATAATTTAAAGTAATTATCTTTTCTTTCTAGGTTCGCACATGCTTATTACTCTATGAAGGGTAATGTACCGGGTCTTGCATTCGCTAATGGAACTTTTCATCCTTTAGTCAACGGAGATTCCAAGTATGTTTAATTGTTTAATTACAATAGGGTAAGGGGAAAACGGGTAGGCAATGACCCGACTTTTGACGTCAAAAGTGTCCCTTTCTACCGATGTCCCTATCATTTCTATATAACACCGCTGCTCTCCAGGATACTGCGCTAGAGACGTAGCTCTTGATAAGGACTATTATCAAAAAGACAAATACGCAATTGCGGAAGCCTATGTATACCACCGCGCGTTTCAGTCTCCGTTTGGCTATAGACTATTATCACTTTAGTATAAAGATTACTTCTTTCTTTTTAGAATGGACGATATTTGGAAGAATTGTATGCCGCGTTTTATGAATTATGTAGTCGGCCCTATGCGTACAATGTCTATGGATGATTATGAATTTGTAATCCTAAAGGCAGTCATTTTCTTTGCTGAAGGTAAGAAAATTAATATTATTAGAAGCTATTTCGGGCTTTCTTTTTCTTTTTAGGGTTTTCTGAATTGAATTCGAAACAATCAAATTCTAGAATCAATTAACAACTCTAAAGCCATTTTAATACTGTAAAGCTCGAAAATTGCAAATTTGAGGACCAAATCAAAATTGCTCAAAACGGGCCTGTTCAACTGAATTTTTTTTTGCTAAACTGTTAACTGTCGAGAAGTTTCACCTCATAAGCTAGATGTCCATGGTTCGAACCCCCCCCCCCCGCAGAAAGAATTTTTGAAAGTTTGCTATGATTTGCCGCCTCCACTCCCTGGGTGCTGTGCTAGGAAGTCCCCCTCGTCTCATTTCTTCGCTCCTAACATCTGTGATCTCGTGTTTCGTAAAATGAATAAACAAACTTTAAAGCAACCAACAAATTAAAAAGTGAAAATGCTGTGTCCTACCTCTTATACATCAATCCTTAAAGGTAGCTAGATATTTCGCCAGTTCTGTTTTATCCAAATTTGAATAGAACATTTATTGCACCGACACCTTAGCACGGCAGTCAAAATCACTTCACCGTTTGCTTCGTCTTTTTAAGCATAATTGAACTGCCTAGCAGTGAAGGGAAAAGGCCAGCCCGCTACGTCTATGAGATGTTACAAAAGACACGGACTAATAAAAGTAAAACGGGCTATCACATCAAATGGCCAGCCTTGCCTCCAGTACATAGAAAACTACTTTTATCAAAAGTTGTATAGGGCAAATTTATTACGCTTCAGTCTTGGCGCTGACTATATAAACCTTGTTTGTTTCTTTTAGATTATGGTCTTTCTGAGACTGGTCGTTCGATTGTTCGTCTGGCAAAAGAGAAGTTTATAACAGCATTGTATTCATATGTTAGAAAACATAAAGCAGAATCTACAGTAACCGCCACTTGTAGAATAGGAAAACTAATGGTCATGATTAGTGCTATTACGGTATGTTATTAATATCAGTATTAAGAGATAGGTTTCTAACGGACTATATTGGAAAGGGGCGGTGTTATATGAAAATTTCTTTTGAAGAAAAGGATCCCCATCGAAACGATTTAGCATTAATTTTTATTAACACCGCTGCTCTCCAGGATAATGCATTGGAGACCTAGGCTCTTGATTTCTAAAGAAATTCAACACCGCGCATAGAGTAAGGCCGGCGAGAAGAAGTTTAGTCTTCAAAAGAAACTATATCTCGGGCAAGCATATAGACAAGAACCTTTATCCTAAATCCAAACTATTTTTGAAATACCTTTTCGCCCGTCAGGGAAAAGATTATTTTTCAAGAGACATATCAAATCTTTGAGATTACTATAGTGTTGTTCAAGAGGGCCAATTCAAGAGGGCCGGCACGGCCCAAAAGCTGGCCCTATAATTGCAAGTCTAATTAAATGAAAATGGTAAATCTAACAAATAGACATTATTTCTATGATTATGGCCTACAACGTCTTTTCTGGCTTGCCCGAAAATA
>JAQGAV010002156.1:0-16924 GCA_034691345.1 Phasmarhabditis papillosa
CCAAAGCAGTCGTGTAAAATAAGAGCATTGGTATAATACATTTGAATAAAGATATTAATTGAAACTGAACTTATATGTGGTTATAAAGGTTTTGGTTATAAAAATATTTTAATATTGCTATGGTGGTAAATGGTAGTAGAGGCGATAGCCTAAGGAAAACTGATTAAAAAATTACAAAAATTTCACGTTATGCATACCATTCACGGCGTATACCACCGAGTCCCCTTCAAACTCTCTCGCGCCGGGCCCGGCTCGCCAACTGCCGTAGTGGGATCAAAGGGCTCTGCCCCTTTTCAAAACGTAAAGGTAATTTTTCTTTGAAACGACTGAACCAATTTTTTCAAGATTCGCCTGCTTTACGTTTCTCGACATTCTTTGTTGATTGATATTCTTCTACTCTTAGTCATATAATGTTTTTTATGCGCAGATAACGGTATTACTTCAGGTTCTCGCAAATGACCACCAAAAAGACGTATGGAGGAACTTCTGGACCAGAGGCCAAGTACACTACGTTGGTCAGCTCAGACGGACATGAATTTATTATTAAAAAGGTAAGCCTATTGTTGAACGCTTGCAATAATTTAAATGTTTTTCTTCAGAAGATAGCCGTTTGCGCAAAGACTTTGAACGCAATGTTGAGTTCATCATTTCAGGAAGGATTGCGCAATGAGCTCCCATTTCCAACTATTAGGTAAGTATTTTGGTACTTGTCACTCTTCGAAATTTATTTTAGTGCCATCGCTCTACAAAAGGTCTGCCACTACTTGACATACGCAAAGGTGTATTCCGGATCAGAAAATGAGATCCCCGATTTTGAGGTCCAGCCACGCGTGGCAGGCGAGCTGCTTTTGGCCGCACATTATCTAGATCTGTGAGGTTCCTTATTTGAATATTTTTCATTGAATGTTTTATATTTGTCTGTCTAATAAACGTAGCGAGGTGTATTTGTGTAATTTAAGAAGAGAAGCTGCCAAGAAGTGAAAATTCGCGGAAGTGCCGCCAATGGGGCAAGTACCATATATCCTCTTTCCATTTCAGATTTTATTCTTTAGGATTACGCCATTTTCCCGTTCCTCTACTGATTTCCCGCTTATATTATATGTAAATTCGATAAACGGAGCTCAGTGTTATCGGATATATGTGTTGTCCGACATTTCTGTTAATTTATTATCTTCGTTCATTTATATAGTATTGTCAACATTGAAGACTACTTGTTAGAATCCTTCAATTCTAATTTAATGGAGGATTTGCATTCTCGAGGAACTTTTCTTCTCATAGCTTATATGGAATAAGAAGAAAATCGTGAAAATTCTAAAATCTGCGAAATCTTTGTATTCTCGTGTATGTTTAGTATATAGATGCCTCCTATCACAGATGCCTACATCCTTCAACCGAACACCTCCATGATTTCGTTCACTCTAAAAATTTTGTTGGTACGTTATTCTTTTTCGCTTTTTATAGGAATTATTTAATGTGGGATGGCCGTAATTGTGAACGTTTTTCTTTCGCAGTATGTATTCCTCCGAATATAATAACGAGGTCTTCCACATACGAATCGATGATAATTTGTATTGCACCCTTTTTTCTAAGACTGCTTGGAACGGTCATCTCTGCGATATATGGAACGTAATCGATAACTAGTTAATTTACACGTGTTTTGAACGGGAGGCATCTGTTGTACGAAATATAATTATTCCAGTAAAAACGGGTCTGTACCAGAAAATAAATAACCTACTTTTTAGCTGCTCATTATAACAAAAAGATCAACTGCCATTGTTAGAGAAATCTGGGGTTTCAACGCTTTTCCTGACTCACTTCCGGGCATAACGGAATTATCTTTCGACGATACAGTTAGAATATTTGTGAAGAATGTCTCCCAGGTAATACGAATAATTTATCGAACAGAAAAGAGACCGGCTGTTCTGATCTGATCACAGACCCGAAGCTAAATCTGAATTTATAAGTTGTTTCATAGTCTATTTGCAGGTTCATGAATTGTACCTATCCCGATATCCCAATTGCGATGTTATATCCGCTACGTTCACGAACCTAATACGACTACCAGAGCAACGATCGATTCTTGCAGAAATCGCAAATAAAACGGTATTATAGTTTAATATATTTCCTGGATATAGGCCCACTATTTAGGTTCCAATTACCACGGATCGTTGGCCTTATCCCTATGCAGTCTGCAGTCATATGAATTCGAAGTTATCAACCAACGCCTTGGTGAATCTGAAATCGTCCGGTTAGTTATAGTAGAAGATTAGGTGAATTTGCTAGGAAGATACCAAATAGACTAACAGCTAAAACAATTTACTACCTGAAAAAACAATATCCTTTGTGATTAGGAGTTGAGCTTTGCTGTTTCGATTAGCTCATAACTAGCCGGATATGGCTTTTTCTCCTCCCAGATCCTTTCGACACTATGAATAGTTTGCGACCCTGAATCCAGAGAGTATGTTTCCCTCATTGATTAAACCCTTTGTTTAGATGGAAGTGCGCTGGCTATTTTAATTGTTTTATATCTATTTTTTGTTATTCTAAGTATTGTGTTCACTGGTCTTCATCTCGCAATGATGTCCGTTAAAAAGGAGATTCTAGAGGTATACCTTTAGATAGAGGATTACAGGCAAAAGTAGTTGATTATTTGTTGTCTGGGGACTGCCTGTGGTCAAAATTTCTCAATCGAACCGGAAGTCAATAAAAACCTCACCCCGCGGCTCGTGAATTTCCCATCCATGTAGTATACAACGCGTCTCGTGACGTCACTGAATACAACCCATGCGCGCGCATAGAATTTAGCTAATTTTTTTCAAATATTACCAAGAAAGCATATACATTTATTTTTGTAGTTTGTCGTCAGGCCTCCCGCGGGTGCCCTCCTCACGCTAAGGGAGGGTCTCTGGTCCTGCGAACTTCCCAAAAGTATACCTCGCTAGCGTGAGGAGACGAACAGCAAAAACAAATATTTTTTTGGAAATGTTCATCCATTGCGAAGTTTTGAGGGGGCGGGCTTACGAAACGAGATGCCTGGACCTGCATTCCATATAGTCTAAAAAGTTACTGGTATACTCCTATCAAAATCGGTATCCTCGATTTCCGAATAGCACAATATCGCCATGGCTGGGAAAAGGCCGGCCGGGCCGTGCCCATTTCTCAAATTTTCGGCCCCGGCCCGGCCCGGCCGGCCCTGAATATCGCTATACACCGAAATGTATTCTTATATTATAGTTGGTTCGCGATTTTGATGAAGATGATAAGCAACGCGTCTATGCTACCGATATTCTGTCAATTAGAAGAAACGAGAACTTTGTGTTGTGCACGCTACTTTGTTGTAAGTTTAGCAGTGATTCATAGAATTCAAAATAATTGTCATCAGACGAAGATGGTCATGGTAGCAAAACTTCGACAAGATAAACCTGAACTACATTTGGTTTCACTTGCTACATTTTGCACTTTTCCATTCAAACTAAAAACTCGCGAAAAAGTTCATACTTTTGGAAGAATTATTAAGATTCGGGAATTTGAATTTAGTTATCACGAAGCTGAAATAACAAAAAACTAGATACTCCCTAGGCAATACGGTGGCCAATTCAACATCTACCGTCTTGCTGTCTGCAATTTACTATGAACTGGGCATACCCGACGAAACTTTGTACCAAACACCGCAAATGTTTATTATACTCGTGTTCGGTGAAGTTATGCCTCAAGTAATCTGCAGTACCAAGTGAGTAGGAACGAGAGAATATATACTAGAGTAGCAAAGATATCGGGTTTATAGACAAGCGAACACGAGCCTGATCATGGCAGGGAATGGGCTGGTCTGTCTCGTTTTCGTACTGGAATGACCCATTGAACCCTTTGCCTGACAAATTCGCTGGAAAACTTGCCTATATAAGGGAGTTACAAATGGCTTTGATCCACACCTAGAAGCTTTTTGCATTACAAAACCAAAGAGTCGTTCGAACAAAAACTTTCGCACCAAAACAAAAAAAACTTGACGTTTGAACCTTTCGCACACGTTGGAGGAGTTACCAAATACGGTTAGCCCGAAAACTATATGTATATCTGAACAATATCGGTGGGTCGGCTGGCGGATTCTAAAATTTTCTTTTAACGTGCAGAAACGCCTTTCTTAAAGCCGACGTTCCTTAAAAAGCCGATCGAATCCACCAACGCCTCATTCTAAAGCTAAAGACTTTTTTCAGATACGGGCTGTCTGTTGCCAGTCGTCTACAATATTTCACAGGTCTCTGTATGGCTCTGACCGCTGTTCTCACTTATCCATTAGGTCTTTTGTTAGATTTCCTAATAAGAAACAGAGGTGAATAACTGCTGTATATTCTGGCATCCAATCACATTTGATTTAGATAATTCAGCTGATGTGGCAGTGCCTGTGGAGCCTATGGATAAGCTTAGGAACGATATACAACTCTATCATGTATGTAGCAGGGTTCAGATGTATTTTTCGTGCCGACTTGAATGAATTTTTGAGCGGCTGGGCCCCTTGTAAATTCACCTATTGTACAGTGTTGAGAACTTGGGAAGAACAAGATACCTGCTACCGTAAATGACTAGAGTCCGTATATGCACTTGTATATGTGCTTTAGAACTAAGAAACGATACCGTAACTTAACTCATAGAATAGATGTGTATATGGTACCTGCCTAGTCTAAAAATCCTCCTACCAACCAATGGTAGAAACGGACCGGCCCGTGGCTAACATTTCTCCACCCGTAAACTTTCCGCTTGTGGTTATACCCAGTTTGTTTATTTATAGGCAATGAATACTCTGAAACTGAAAACGCGTCTGGTTAAGGACATACTTCAGCCAATAGAGAAGGTTCTGCTTGTATCCGATAAGTAAGCGGAAAGATTGAAAGAGCAGTATTTATCACATTTTTTAGGAAGATGATCGATAGACAACTTCGGGACAACTTCCAGAAGGAAAACCGTACGAGGATCCCCGTCTACGCGGGAGATGACAAGGACATGGTAGGTTATCCATAGGAGAGAACACGGTTACATGAAGCTTGTCGAGATTCTGGAGCCTAGGTTGTCCCTACTTGCAGTTTTGGGGCACGGTACCCTCCGAACTTTGTTTCAATTTTTATCTTTTTATGTTATTCCTCTCGAAAACTTATTCACAAATATATAAATAATTAAAACATTGAAGAAAACTGAAGAATTGTACAAGATATTCAATTTTGGTGCACCTAATTTGGGTTACTGTTACTTTTATGGTTATAACGTCACCTGGAATGTCAGAAGCTGCGCCATAGCCCTATTTTAACCTGACCCCGAAGGCTCCTCTAACGTTTATTTGTACGGGTAGCCACGGATAGCTGTATGAATAAAATTTGAAATGTAAACTAGGCCGGGGACTGCAAATTGTGTTAACGGGCCAGCGCGGACCTGCGGAATACCCGATTTTGTTCCAAACGAACGTCTCCTTTCAATATATAACAACAATCAATAATATCAAACATAAAGCTAGTTATTTTAGATAATTGGAATCCTCAACTTTAAAGATGTTCTTGTGCTTAAAGATGACTTCCCAGTTAATGTAGGAACATTCCTCCAACTGTGGCATAGAAGTTCGCTAGTAAGCATTATACTTTAAGCTATAACAACCATTTACAGTTGAATACAACCTTACAACCTTAAGCTATATAAGCTATAAAAATCATATATATTCCTTTTTTTCAGTTCCATTTCGTAAATGCTCGTACCCCGATAGTCAGTACCTTCATTGAGATGAAGAAAGGCGTGTCTGTTGCAATTGCATTTGAATTTAACAAAGAGCAGAACAAGAATGTAGTACTAGGAATGTTTACTCTGGAAGATATCATAGAAGAGGTAACTAACTGCACAAATTATAATAAAAACATTTGTCTATTATAGGTGACTGGAGAACTATACGATGAATTTGACAAGAGGCGTGCACAGTCTAACCCGAATTCAGTGAAGAAACGTGAAAAAACGTCTAAGGAAGCTGTAAGTTATGAAATTGAGTAAATATCTAGTATAGCAATCGGAGCTGCTGCATCGGGAACAAAGAATGGATCACGGTGGGAGCGGGCCGGCCCGTGAAATTCTCACCCCCCGATATAATAGTTGAAAATAGTGAAAAGCATATATTCGCATATGAAGCATTAAGTTATAACACTCTAGGACACAAAGCCGACTACGACACAAAGGGATAAAAAAGAGAAGTCAATGGCCCCAAAGAAAATGGAAGAAAAGAAAATAAAACGTACAGAACCAGTGAAACGTCATGACTCAGCGACAAAACAGAATTAGAACCAGCACCCACCGATATTATTACAAAATTGCATTATTTACTGAGTTTACGATGTTTAAAATTACAAATATACACCCTTTAATATCACATGTATTTCATAAAATAAATATTAATTTGTTCAGGATTATTTTGTCCGATTGGGCACCTTGAGAATTTTTTCTTTGGGAGCATGTACACTTTATTGTGCGCCTATTGCAGAGTGGGCGGAGCCTAGCCTGCCAATTATAATTGTGTTTTGTATATAGTTATATAGTTTATAAACTTTCGAATGCACCATTTTGTACCTTTTTCGAATAATTTAAACAAAAGTGTAAAACTTTTAAATATTAAATGATTTTCTGACTTGTGGGTTACTCAGGCCAGCTGTTTATAGTTTGTTAGAATTACGTCACACAAGGAGGTTTCCCGCCCAATGCCATGAGGAATACAAACCAGCCAAAACACTTTGTTGCCAATTTGTTTACGTTTTTGAGATAAATTTAGACTAATTTTGATCTTTATATATATCCTATACAAAGAGTAGCTATGCTTTAACATATTAATCTGTAACTAAAGTAAACCTGCTAGAAAACGATTGTTTTATTTGTAAGTGGACTATATTTGGCTAACAATTTCAAACTTAAAGAATGAGTAACAAATTTTGGAGACCCGTAATGTGTTAGTTTGTGTTACTTATTTTATTAATTTTTTTTTAATTATAGTCGTAGACGGCATGTTGACAACGATTCTTATCAGTTAACGCCTGTCCCTTCAAGTCCCTTCATAACATGTCAGGCTGGCAATATCTTCAAAGTTTTAACTAAACTTGTACAAAATATAACCTTAATATGTAATATTTACTATAAATTCCTTTCCAGTTTCTGTATTCTTATGCAAATCTCCGCCGATTTTCACAGATAAATGGACCCCCTGGGACGCTCGCATTTGACATAGAACTGATCTTTATTTACATTATATTAGATAATAGAAATGTTTCGCACAAATGAATCAGTGTATGACAAACTTCTGTCATAACTAAGCCAAAGGTAAACTTATAATTTTGAAAGGCACTTGTGAACCCCTCTTGTTAAAGATTCCAAGCAATTAGTCTTTTGCTGTACTTGGTCATCCTGTGTTTGCATTTTGTTTTAAATTTTTGACAAATGTTAGTCCTGATAATTAGTCTGGGCTGCACAATCAGGTCCGTATAATCCTTGGTTCTCTTTTACATACTGTGTTTTGCATTATCCTTTCAATCAATAACCCTAAATCGTTTCCCTCATTTTCTTTGTTCTTCTTGTTTTCAATCGTATAATAGCTATACCACGCGCCCATCTAATCTCTAAACATCTTTGTGCGATGGTTATGCGCGAAACACATTTATTTGAATTTTGTAACAAATTTCATGTGGTGTTTTAAATGATCTGTTACCTTAAGAAACCTTACCGTAGAATAAATTCTTGACATATATTGAATTGAATCAAGGCAAAATTAATGGGTTATCCGGTTATGCGAAGTGGCTAAGAGTCTTTCAGAACACGAATCTTGTATCAGGGCTGCGTAAGGGCCGGGCCAACATATGTATTTTTTCGGCCCGGCCCGATATCAAAGGCGCCAAATTCAAACACTTTTTAAAATTATAATAAACATAATATTGAAGCTATAAACACATTGCTAAAAACTTCGTTCAAGAAAATCATGGCGCTATGCTCAAGTTTCAATTTCAAATTTCAAGTATATTTCAAATTTAATTTCAAATGTGCGCGTTTCATCTGGCCCGGCCTCTCCCGGTTTGCGCAGCTATAATTTTTTTAGACACATGAGGAACTGATTTTAGTTTTCTCCAGCTTCGTACATTTTCATGACCCTGTCTCTTTTTGTGAGCACTACCTTCATACTTCTTATTTGCATCGAGTGTTATTATTTTTGGCTCATTTACAGCTTTCAGGATGTCAAATCGTAACCGCCTTACTCCTAGGAGGAGTGACGGCACTCCCGACAGCGGTTTCGGTGAGTTTCTAGGATTTCTATTTCATTTCTCTGGAGCTTATTTGATGACGCATTACGTATTTATTATACAGAGGGCTCAGAGTTGTCAATTTCACTGGTGAAATTGGATATATCTGAACAAATTTGGGCTAAACTTCAGCAACTAAGCGGGTGTAATAAAATGTCCGTTATTTTATTGAATACGTTCATATCTAATGTATATCTTCAGATCACGATGGCAATGATCTGAACAGTCATTCAAGTGATCCACAATTCCGTCCCAATAACCAGGACGGACACAATGAAAGCAGTTTCCATGACTCCATGCGTAAGTGGATATGTTGTCAATAACTTCTGGTCTTCTTGTTTAGCCGCCTCAGCTCAATCATCGGTAGCCTCCTCGGCTGCACATGTTCCCGATGTCACAAAATTGTCAGATAGACAGGATGATGGATCGTTGTCGGGTACGAATCTTCTGAAGAGAATTTCCTCAATTTTTGCCTCCTGAAAATTCTTTTAAGTGGCTACTCAATTTGCAGTACCTTTCATCACTCACCATCTTAAGTAGTACTTAGCAATAATCGTTTTCGCTTCACGATATGTTGCGCATCGAGTTTTTTTCAATCATATCAGCCTTGTGCTGGGTAGTTATTTCTTTGATAAATGATACTTAATGGTTACCTTTGTCGATAAGATATTCGTATGTTATTTTTGTAATTTAATTCGTTTCAGGTAGATCAATGTTGTCGAGTTCGGCATCTTTTCATCCCATTCAAGATGTGACGAGATTGGAAGAAGAATTAGACACCGATCAACAATCTGTTGCTGGTTCGTTCCCACCTGGCCGAATATTGGAAAGAGAAATGTTTTCATTGTGAGCGTGCCGTATGTATTGAAGAACGTGCACTTTCGCTTCCCGCTACCAGTAATTTTTCTAATTCCGCGAATTGACCAGTTTCCCAAGCCCCGTCTTCCAAACAATTCAGTCAATGAAATATTAAGAATCCTTTCTAGGCGATGCCTTCGAGTGCACCAAGGACTTTGAGATCCAGGAGCGACTCGTCGGCGCCCGGTCTGACTTGTCTCAGTCAACTAACAAGGAGCAAATGGTTGTGAGGAATAGGCCGAACCACAATGATACTAGGGTATGCTTATATTGATATTCTTCAGGAATAAGTTATGAAATATGACAAAGTCCATGTCAGGAATGTAACTTGTACTAATTTTGATGATCACAATTCTTCGACCCAGAATTAATATAGAACTGATATTACTCGTTTTAGAGCACCGGTAAGACGACTTCATCTACTTGTGGAATGGATTCCACCAACGAAGTTCATATGCCACATCTCTGGTCTTCTACGCCAGTGAACAATTTATCGCCCACTGATGGATCGTCCAATCATTCACGAGTGAGTGACGCAGTCTTCTTCGGCAGGACTGCTGAAAGATACACGTTATCCATGAAGCTTTCGGGCCAACCCTCTCTTTAGATTTTAATCTACAAGCTATTGTTTTAACATACTTACCATCTCTCTGCTAGATGTTGTTCATACTGCCAACTGTAGCTTCTGTTGTAGGCTTCGTCAGTACACTATGGTGTGTCGGAGACTCCGATCATGGTACCTAGACGGCCTCCAGCATCGTCATTGGCTGTAAGTCATTTAACATACCAATGAAATAAATTTGCTTTGTATAGGGACAAAGCACTTGTGTTGACGAGTCATCCCATTTCAAGCTTCATACATCAAGCTGCGCATCCACGTCAAGTAACGACGGACGCCGCTACTTAGGTAATTGCTTGTATGTTGTTTTTGTTTTTAAATTGTGTTGTTTAGGTCATGATATACCTCTGAATCAAGCGTTTCCACAGACTATGGACCACAGATTTGTTGGTTTAGCGATGCATCTATCGCTACAAATAATTCGTTTAGGCACCAACTTCTGTGCTTCCATCGCAATCTACTCGATTGCCGGCAGCCCGCCTTCGACTGCAGGATAAACGAGTCCACGGACTGAAAAAAGATGCTGGAATGAATGTACCGTCGCCCATCTATGAAAGCTCAACATCATCCGATCAACAGGAAACACCGGTGCCGAAGCAGAGGTAATGTATTTATCTTGATAACTCCTGAGAAGTTGGCATGTTGAACTTTAGTTCTATAAATCAATTTCCACGCTGAATGCTGATGAAACAGGTGAAACTGTAATCCAAATTGTTCATTCTTTTCGTTGCCGATTTTACCGAGTAATTAATGGGAAAGCGCAAGTTTGTAATTTGAATTTCAACGCATTATGTTGCAGGACCGTCTCAACAAGAAATGATGTTGGTCCGAGACGGCAAGGGTCCTATCAATCTGCAAAGGATGATCGTCTAGTGAGGGCACTAGCCAAGCAGCTGAAAGAGGCCGTCGCTCACATAGATCTCGTCGAGAGTTTTATGCAAACAACTTACAGAAAGGTTTAAATTGACAGTTTTTCATTCACTGATTAAATTGCTTAGTTGGTCGCGGAATTCGAAGACGCAAAGAAAGATCTAGAAGAATCCAAAAAATCCATTGAAGAAGAAAAATCACACTTAGATCAGCAGCGAAGGGAACTGGAAGAAGACAAGAGAAAGAATAAGTGAGTTTGATTTTACCAGGAGTGGTATTCTGACGGATTGATGATATGCATTGTGGACCTACTGGTACAGCTAATCGTGGCTACCTCGCTTGGCGTGCCATGGATTCATGGCATACTACGAAAGCAATTGTAATGGTTACCTTGCTCTGTTATTTTGTTCATCTGCAATTTGATGAATTAATTGGTAGATGGGTTCCATTCAATATTGTTTCACCATTTTGTTTGCCTCAGTTGTTTATTCTAGGGTTGGAATTTAACACTTTGTTCCATACTGCTTTGATGGATTTTCACAAAACTCCTTATTTAATGTTGTTTAATTTTTGATTTCAGTGCAGAGACACTGAAGAACCGGAACCAGCAAAGAAAGACGTCTCAACTTAAGGCTGCTGCTGAAAGCGAAGCCATAGAGAAACTGAAAACACAGGTTTGAGGATTTCCTGAGATGTGAATAATTGTGACATCTACAGCTCCAAAAATCTCTTACTGACAACTCGGCTACGAGAGTGAAGCTACAATCAAAGGAAAAGGAGCTGAAAGGTGTGTTTTCAATATGTTAGCCGATCATCTGTGAAAGGAGCTAGCATTCTGCTTGATTGTAAGCTATATGGATGTGACTTGTATTTTCCGGAAATTCATAGTTTTCTACAATGTGCTGTTAACATATAGCGTGTATGTTATACGCTCTTTGTTATAAACAACAAAATTTGATTGTCTAGAAACGAAAGAACAGATGGAGAAGCTGACGCAGTCAAAGGAGACCGTGACAAGGACGCTGAACTTAAAAACGGTAACATTTTTATCTTGAGGCGAAACTAAATACACACATTGTAGAAAAACTACAGTAGGGATCTGGCGACCAAGGAAAAAGAAATCAAGGATCTAAACGAGCGACTCGCCATTGCTGAAAAGAGAAAGCCAGGACTACAGCCTAAGGTAAATAAAGGACCAGCAGTTGCGCGTCCGAGTTATCCGGTGATATTGAGCTTACAGTTATCATTTAGAAGGCCGCCCCATCTCCGAAACCGCTAACAAATGTCTCCAATTTGCCGCCGCCGGAGCCTCCGCTTACTCCGCGACAAGTTCATTTTGAGGACAAAAAGAATCGACTTCACATTTTCAACGATGATGACACATTTTCGGAAGAAGGCGGATATTCAGATGAACTGGTCAGTACTAAACTCGGAAACGTTTATAATACGTCTGTTATGTTTTAGGTTCTTGCTCAAGTCTGCCCTGGTTTGGAGAAGGGTCATTGCTGGTACTCTCAGAATCAAGACGGTTAGTTGCATATCTACTTGCCCTTTTCATTATTTGCATATGTTTTCAGGAAGTAAAGCCGTTGATGTATTCCGAATCAGACACAGCGACCGATCCTGTTGTGGTGCTCTGCAATATCAATACCGCGAGATGCGGGATACACGATGGGTACTAGGGAATCAGTTGGAGGTAATGATGATTCCAACATTTGGGATGGCAGTCCAGCCTAAATTTCTCGGAACGTCTGGACGTGTGCCATTAGTGTGTGATTGATGAAATTTGTACCATTATTGTTAAAAATATATGAAAGAAATGGAATTATTCTTAGGAATTATCATTTTATTTTAGGTTTATCACTACGGTCGTCATCGCCTCGAAGTCAGTCTCAAACCGCTTGGAGTGTTTGTTTATGGATCCTATTATGGGGTAGCAATAAATGGCTTATTCGCTTGTATAATTATATTACAGTTGGAAATACATCGTCCGAACAATTCCATCACCCACTACTCGTATGGAGACAAGAAGCTAGTGGAGACCCTACCGAGAAGAGATGGAAAACAAGTTTATGCGCTAGTGTAAGTGATTTTAGGGTGCGCAACCTCAGTATAGTCGCAGTTCTCAATCGGTCCGGGTTGGTGGTCAAAAGTTCAATCCCCTCCGAAGCCAACTATTTTACAAAATTGTAAACGTTTTAAACTGGCCATCACATCTACGAAATCTTTCTAATATAATTGCATAACAATAGTATGTACTTCTCTCATGAAGTCTGGTAATATTGTATCTAAGCTGTGCGTAAAAACAATTTTTGTCTCTCTTTCAAGCCCATTAGTGCCTCTTGTCAAATGATCCTAGTTGCCTAAATATGAAAACTTTAATCCACTGGGAGAAATGGTCGTCTATGTGATAAAAATGTAGTAGCTTCAATCTCGCCGCTGCAATTAATATACTTCCTAATTCATCCATTAACCTTGTGGCTTCTAGGTTCACCCCTGGTAGAAAAAGACCGGATGTGGAGGGAAACAGCGACAGAAATAGCTGTGAAGACGAGCAAGTCATCCGACGGGGCGATCTCAACGAGCCCATTGAGCACATCGACAGAAACACCGCTGACAATTCCAACATTATAAAATGGCAAAGTCATCGATTGAATGCGGAAATTGTGGACTATTTGGTATGTTTAGACCACGGTTACATTCACATAATTGTATGTTATAGGTAGTTGCAGATGGTAATGGACGCTGCATGAAGATGAAGATCACCTTCCGAAATGGACAGAAGATTTCGGTAGAGTTTTAGTATCTTATGAACGTTGATAATTTGGCTTGGTGATCAAATCCTTCTTTTTTCTCTATAAGATTTTGCTTGATTATTTTACCAATTCACTGAATTCATTCTACTTATTCCACTACCATTTATAACTGTTACTGTTCAGATTTCATTCAATCCAAACGAAAATCACAACTGGGTGTTAATCGAACATATCACCGAGAACAACGATAGATATGCCTGCTGCGACATGGGAAGCAGGACAAGAGCTCGGGAACGAGCTGGTAGATATATTAACTGTGATACTTTAGAAAAATATGTAAGTAATGGTAATTAAATCTGTTTAAGCCTGTTATTTTTTTGTCTAGTGTCTTTTATTGGTGTATTGGAATGAAGCGTTGGTATTTGATCGTTCTATTGTTGTGGCATATATATGATTTTGATTGTTTTTTTTGTTTTCTAAACGCGAGATCATACGCGGCTTCAAAATGGCCAATTTTTAAAAATTCACTGGCTGGCTAGAAATCGTGGTAAATTACTAGGTGAAACGTACATGAATTAGCAAAGCTGTAGCCCTGGGCAGGTCCCTGTAGTCCAATTTTATGAAACGTAGCGATAATATTATTATGTTAGGTATATTAATGTTTTCAATACTATTCTGGATGACGAGAATGAATATGGAGCCTAAGCTCATGTTTAGAGACGTGTATCCTAGGGGTAAACCTCTTTGCAAATAGGCCCTGGAATAAGTTCTCAATAACTTCTGTTTGGTTTGTAGATAATGCTTTAGCAAATGATCTACGATTCTGACAATAAATATTATGATTATTATATATTATTAAACGCTTTAGCTTGTAAGTTTGGACGAGCTATTTGTTTTCGCGTTGTTTGCACTTCAAGCAGAAAGTCGTTTCGAAAAGGTGCATTGGACTAATTGTTTGACAGTAAAATTCACAGAAAATTGTAGAATTTTACAGTCCAAGCTTGCAAAAATGTAAGCTCAGACGAGTGCAGAATTTCCATCCTATGTCGAAGGCGCCACGTTGGGTTCGGTCTTATTCAGACCACGCGCTTTCCAGCGACTCGGACATTACACAAGTTACATCACAGCAGGGATCATATGCATTCGGCGGGGATCGAACCAGCGACTAGCCGCTTACCAAGTGAGACACTTACCACTGCACCATGCGCACAACATCAGTTGACTGCAGTAGAGTACCTGAAGACGTTAGCAACAAGAATCAATCGAACGATATATGAGTGACTACTCAACGAGCGGGCCAATAATGCCCGTCTGGAAATTGTTTGATCTCAACTCGGTCGGATCCCGGTTTCGGCTGGGCTCGACCAGGCCTGGAACAGTAAACTATCAGACGAAAACGTATTTACCCAAAAAAATTGAGTAGTCTGCTATCTAAAACCTGCTCAGAAAAACCCCCGTGTCTGAAAACGAAAAATATTCTTCGTGGTTGTTTGTTTAGTTCCCCTGAAATATATTTTATGTTCTCCGGAACTCTCGAATGCTCTTAATATAGATTCTCATCCCATATTCATCGGTTCCACAATAGTAAACGCTCCCACAAGTCTGGCTAACCGTCCAGCGCATTTTGCTAATAGGCCAGTTGATTCTAAGATTTCATTAGTTTAACATTGTTTCGTAAAAGAAGGTAGCTGAAAAGTAGCTGCATCACTATGGTTCCTACGAGGTATGTTTGACCCAAAGAGGCCGGAGCAATTCGGTAGCCCAGGCTCCGCCCATCTATCGGATAAATTTGTAGCTCAACAGAGGGGAGCCCACTCTTTTACTACAGTAGCCCTTTATTTCGTTGCAGAATCAATAACATTATGGATAACTTGATGTTTTTGGCCGTTCTTCAATTGGCAATAGCCCTGTTTTTATTGGTTGGATGCGGTGGTAAAAAGAAAGAACAGCCTAAGGAAAAATCTAAGGAAAAGTCGACGAAATCCACCAAATCGAAGAAGGCCAAAAAGGTGCGTGACAGATAAAGTATGGACAGGATTCTGCAACGAAAGAATGGGTTACTGTAGTTAGAAGTTAGCCTCCGCGCCGTCGAGCTGTTTGACTATTTTATCTGACATACAGCCGTGGGCGGGGTAAGGACTAATACTAGGCAGAGGGTCTGCTCCTTCATATAGTAATATGTGCATGGTGGACGGAGCCAGTGTTACCGATTTGTCTTGCACGTACCTAAACAGCCAAAATGCTGAATTTCGCTACTTAGCATACCTACAGTATCCCTTTAGAATCCAAATGCACAGGCTCCGGCCTCTCCTTCAGCTCCTCCAGCAGAAGCTCCTGCGGCAGATGCGGCAGCGCCTACTCAAGCTCCCACCGACGCTAATTCCGCAATGAATGATAACAAGAGTCAGCAGACGCAAGAACTCTCAAATGAAGCTGAGAACGGAGAGAACAAGAACGAAATTAAACCAAGACAGATGCAGAGAAACGCCAAGGAGGTTTGTCGCATAATTGCCAATGGCGCCGGTGCTAGCTGGTTGCGGGCAGGTTGGAACAAGCCCATAAAACTCACTGGGAGGCCTACAGTTAGAAGCTAGTCTGTTAGGCACAGGCCGTTTCGTGTAAAAATGGGAAGGGCCCATTAATTTCTTTTTATTCTATTTTCAGCAAAGAATTGCCGATAAGAAAGAAGTGCGAAACAAAGCCGACTATCCTACATTTGACGATATTGAGAGTAATTGGGATTCGGTAAGTTAGGGGGCGGATCTTACGATGGGGCGGAGCTAACTGCTAGCGATCAAACAAATGTTACAGTAACTTCTCGATTTTTAGAAGAAAGATGGAGCCAAGAAGGGCGAAAAGAAAAATTCGAAAGAGACGGAAACTAAGGGATCTGCAAAGGATGCGAAGGATAAAAAGGTAAGGGCGCGGGAACTCGACAGAATATAGACTTATTGATCGGGTTACTGTAGCTAATATTATAATTCAGCAGATTGAAGAAGAGAAGAAAGACTCTAAGGAAGTGAGCAAAAAGAGCAAGGAGAAGAAATCGAATAAAAAGGGGAAAACGGATACTCAGGTATGCTGAGCTACTGTAATTAGGAATAGAGAAACTGATTCAAATTAGAGCACCTAAATCGGTTACATTTAGGATCAGAAGCCCGTTAAGAAGGATTTAAATCCCACCCAGGAGGATGACAAGAAGGCGGAGTCTAGTAGAAAGAAGGCGGAGTCTACTAGAAAGAAAACGGAGGAGCAAGGACAAAAGCAGGCGGAGTCAACTGACACGAAGGCAGAGCCTAAAGAGGATAAAAAGAAGGCAGAAGCAGCCAAGAAGGACGGAGACGGCAAGGATAAGGACGAAATGAAGGTAAGGGAATGGCCGGTGCTCTGGGTTACAGTAGCATAGGAGTCGGAGGCTATTTAACTATTTTATCAGAAATAATCTTGATTTTTTTCATCAGCTGGACCAGACCATGGTGAGCGACGTTAAAGAGGATGCAGACGGTAAGAAGACTGAA
>JAQGAV010002157.1:0-16921 GCA_034691345.1 Phasmarhabditis papillosa
AATAAGGCCAAGTCACGTACGATCCATTGCAACTTGCCAGCAGCGGCATTCCGACGACCCGCCTCTTTTCTCAAATCACGGTCTCTGTCCAATTCAGGCTGGGTGTAGTCACGTCTAACATAAGAATGGAACATAGAAGAGGTTAAAGACTGACGTTTCGACTTCATAAAAGCAAGTAGACGGTCGCGGAGGATCTGGTTAGGACAAACAACTTTCACAATACGAGGACGATCGGACCCAACACGACGATTAGGAGGATGACGGTGCGAAGATATCTGCCCCGTTCTAAAAGCAGTTATAAGATCCGAGTCATCAGTTGCCGTAACAACCTCCTCTAACGCATCCTTGTCAAACTGAGTTGTCAGAGTATCATTTGGCTTCTCATCAACACCGACCCAGGTTATGCGTTTGGACTTTTCTTCAATTTTGCTTTCATCAGACTTGAACTGAACAAGGGCAGAATAAAGTGCACCATTGGACGAAACCGGAGAAGAAGTCTGGGAGGATTCAAGTTTAGCCAAACGGGACTCAAACAAAGAATTCTGCGTAGTAATAACACTGGACAAAGAGTTGAAAGCTGCTTGAGATTGCTGAATAGAAACATTAACTTGATCAGTTATAGAAGCCAGCGAATCAGAGAAGGATTTCTGGAGAGAATCTAGACGAGTAACAAAGTCGG
Source organism: Phasmarhabditis papillosa (assembly GCA_034691345.1). Classification (NCBI taxonomy): domain Eukaryota; kingdom Metazoa; phylum Nematoda; class Chromadorea; order Rhabditida; family Rhabditidae; genus Pellioditis; species Pellioditis papillosa. The sequence goes on from JAQGAV010002157.1 coordinate 680, forward strand.
CGTTCAATTTGTCGATCTTATCAAGAAACAAAGTGTTCGATTCAGTCAATTTGGCCGTGAAGATATCAATAAGCTCTTTCAGCGCGCCCTCAGAAGCCATTTCGAATAAAGACGAAATCAATCAATAAATGATGACAAATCGAAGAAAGCAATTTAAAGCCAACAAAAACTTAGAAAAACGAGTTGAATATAATGAAAACCGATTAAATTAAATTAAACTTACAAAAGAGGAGAAACTAATTTAGAAGAAAGAATATATTATAAGAAGTAAAAGTATTTTATAAGAAGAAAGATTGAGGCCAGAGCCCCAATCGATGAAAACCTAGGTAATAACCTAATAAAAAAAGTTTTATGCTAGGAGAATATATGAGAATAAGAAGAAACTATATAAATAATAAAGAAAATAAAAAGAAGAATGTAATTAAAAGGGAAATGTGATATCCCTTGAGCTCCATTTATGTTTCTTTTATGGTCATATTTGCATTAGTATTGCAAAACATCTTTCTTTTAAGATTTCACCAACTTTTTCATTGCAATTTCTTTTGCTCTATAAACCTCCATGATTACATGTTCTACTCAAAATACAAGAACAGTTAATATTGTTGGATTCTTTAGTTTTCAATTATAATCTTACTTTTTCTATTCAAATATCTTTCTTATCTTTTTGAATGGAAGATTTAACTAAAAGATATCAAATTTCAAAAACATTCAAAAAGGTTTGTCTAATTTTAGTAGAATAATTTGATTACATTTGTTTTAGACTGTAAGTCTACCTCCACTGAATGATTTGTACAATGGTTACTATGATCAGCTGATAGTGGATGATATTATACCGATTATTATTAAAATTAAGGTATTTTTATTATTTTAAATAAAAAATGCCTCTTTTTAGGGATTTATCTTCGATAGTACCAAGAAGATTACAAGACGCAAAGTTGTGTTGGCTCGTAACGGAAATCTATTGATCTATACAAACCAAAATGAAGGTATTTTATATTTTCTATTTTTTTGATATCATTAATTTAATAGGTTTTATGTTGGATCCTGCTACCGTTCAAAATGAAAATATGCGAGAGGATCGTTACTGGAAAAACAGCAAATACGAAACGGTATAAATATTATGCGATTAATATTAATTATTGTCTTTAGTATCGCTTAACACTAAAACTAAAGTTTGTTTTTGGGACTTTGAATATGTTTTTGGTTGGAGAACAAATTCAGAAATGGAAAGAACCTTTAAATAACTTCTTGGCCAATAAAGAAACGTCTTCTGAACATGCGGATTGTAAAGGTAACTTTAAAAACTGTTGATATTTTAAATTAAAAAAATTGTATTTTAGTAAATGAGCATAAACCTTTAAAGCCAAGTGGCTTATCGGTGTCGAACCTCCTTCGTTATTCTGACCATTCGAGTTATCACAGCCTAGGAACAGTAAACAGTTTCACATCTCTTCGTACAATTAGAGAAAGAAACAAATTCGATGATAGTCAGGTTAGTGAATTTAAACTGTGTTCATGACTAAGACGGTACTTTACGCTACTAAATTTAAATACAAGCAGATTTCATTTAAAGAACATTTAAAGAATAAAGAAGAATGAAAAAATAAAGAACAGTTAAACTATCTTCATGACTATTTTTGCATAGATGGAATTCATTATAATTCACTCGATTAACAACATTTAAACTTCTAAGCTGTATACTATAAATGCCTAAAGACTAAGTCGTGGACATGAATATAATAAGTCAAATAGACTATAATAATATAATAACATGAATATAATATAATAAGTCAATATAGACCAGAGACTGGAACCATACACTACGAAATTTAAATACGGAACAATTTGGGAGGGATTGATTGATGATTGGAAGTCAGTCTGGTTAGTCTAGTCTGTTCTTTATGTGTCTAAGGTTTACTTATTGTCCATCTTTTATAATCTCGTAGCTCTTCTTTTATTTTATTTCTAGAAACTTGTTTCAATTAACGAATCATCGATGCCTTCTGACATTCCCAGCTCGAAGATCACCGCAGTTGATTGTAAGAATACAGAATGTGATGTGAAATCAGAGTTAGTTTTTACCAATATTATTTTAATAATAATTGTATATTTAGTAAATCCGGCAATTCAATTTATTCTATGGATTCAGTTCGTCGTCGTCGCCGCACCAATTCTCGTTCAAGAATTTTCAGTAAAAGTCGAGAGAGCCTTAAAGTTAAAGAAGAAACCCCATTTGAACAGATGGAGAAGAAAATGGACCAGAACAATGGAGAAACTATTATGAAGGAAGCAGGAGTTCTAGATAAGGTGGGTTCAAATTGGAAAGTACTGACTACTTTCTCTGTTTCATTCAAAAACACTCCCAGGACTGACCTGGGGTAAGTGTTTACTAAAACAAATTGCAATCAAAATTGTAGTTACCGGAGTTAGTTTTTACAAACAAATACTTTGTTTCTTGATTATATCTTATTTCTTTTATCATTCTTGAAGGACTGCTTCGATTACAACCAGCCAGCTTCGCCACCGTCTTTGGCAATGGAGAATCTCATTATTTCGGAATCTGCTGAACCGGTTTCCAAGAGATTTGGAACTTTTGGAGTTTGGGTAGGTAATTTCAACTTTTGTTTCAAATAAAACTATTAAAGATTATGATATTCCCAATAAATATCATTATTTTAGGTACAGAAACAGGCCAAGGAGACTGTCTCTCCATCAAATCTACTGAAGCAATTGTAAGCAAATAGAAGAATAGTGTCAAAAAGAAATACTGTTAGTGTTTTATGAATAAAATTGATTTAATGTTTGTTTTTTAATCTGTTCTCTAATTTCGTGTTTTCTCATCTTCAAGGAATGGTTCAACAACTTTGCCTATAATTTTTTTTAAAGAGACTCGACCAATATCGCCCCCTTCCATTCTGATGCAGACACTGTTTCTTATGCTCAACTAGTTTCATCAATACATATGGTATTATTCTATTGACAAGTTTTGGTATTTTCAGTGTTTAGGCATTATAAATTATGTTACTTTCTCAGTTTAATTAAATGTTATAGTTGGGCCCCAACTAATTGAACGTTTGGTAACTAACCAATTAACTGTTCCACAAGCGAGTGTGCACAGAGCGAGAGTCTCATATATTTTCGAAAGTAAACATGATATTGCACAAATACGGTGTGTGTGATTCACCCCATTTACATTATTCTTAGATTAAGGTTGTTTAGCTTAAGATAAAGAGGTTCATAAATGGTATTGTTAATGTCATAATATATCTAACAACTGACTTTTCTATTCATTGACTACTGAAAACTGTTAATTAGACTAGGACCAGCCGGGTCCGGGCCTACTTTTTAAGAAACCTTTGCCCAACCTTGGCAAAGAGGTTAATCACCAACCGACCTATAACTCCAATACCTAAAGTTGTTATTTCTAGTACTCCAAGAAGATTCTGCGATAATTTAGGGCTGTAACGGGTAATCATTTCAAACTCGTTATTACGTTAATTCCACATTTGTATCATAGAATAACTCATCGTTAGCTTTACTTACATTCGGATCTAAAAAGCCTACTGTTTTGATTTTGAATTGTTTCATCTCGAAATTTATACTTATTTTTCAATCAATACACCTGCCTTCTACAAACCAATTATTGTTTATAGATTAAAAATATATAGAAAAACTATAATTAATTGCAGATGAATATTTATTCCTATATCTCCTTAGCTATGACCATACCAGTAATCGCTACATATGCGTTTGTCATAAAAGCCGTATAAAAAAGTGCTCGACTAGGAAAGGATTTTCAGAAAATATTCTATTTTTCTGCTATAGTGGTAAGTACAAGTAATGATAAATAGTTGTAAGATTATAATTTTAGAATATAATTACCGTTATTAATGGTATATTGGTAGTGATGCTACCTCAATCTTTTAGTTCAATATCATTTATTTATGAATTCTATACTAATGGATTACCCAGATGGCTATGCGTTGTAGTAAGTTTCTACAAGGAGTAGTAAGGGGTGGCTTTGAGAATTGGGAAAAAAATGAAGTGGGAACCTAGTACCTGCGAGCCGGGTAAATCTAAAGGTCAACTTTGTTGGTAAAAGGCAGCTACCTTGTTGAAGAAGACTCTGGAGTAGACATCGTAATAATCCATAGTTAAAGAAAATTTATTTCGATTCACTGAGTGACAAAAGTGTCATATCGGGTCATAAAGGGGACATGAATGGTTCCGATGATTAATAAGCTGATGTGTAGGCCTGCGGAGCGAGCTAGTTGGGGGGCCGCCTCGCGGAAGATTCCAGGGCCGTAAAGAAAAGTGCATGATCTCTCGGGAGCATGATCCTAACCTTTTTATGAATATATCTATAATACACTTTCTAACATCTTTTTCAGCTTGGTTCGTTAACTGGATTCTCATTTTATCTCCAATTCTCAATTGTTATGCTGCTTAGTTTTAATCGTTTTACCTGTGTCATAGGCCTTCATTTAATGAGTATATCGCATACATTCGTGGGGTTTTAAGACTTACCAGGATAATTAAAAATGGTTGAACTTGTCTTTATGTTGATATGTTTATTTATTTCTTACGTAATAAAAGATACCCATTTTATATTTCATTCATTCATTCATTGTTCATTGTGTTCATTGTGGGTATACTGGTTCCACAAGCGAGAGTTCAGAGAACGAGAGTGTCATCTATTTTCGACAGTGAACACAATATTGCGCAAATACAGTGTGGGTGATTCTATTAATGACGGGAAGATTTTCGAAAGTGGGTATTATATACGTAAATATATACGAAATTCCATAGATATATAAGATAGTTGTAAATTCATTCAAACTAACCCAGTTCAGCTGTATTCACTTTGTCAGTTTACTACTACTTATTCGTAAACAATGATGTCTATGGATACCTCAAGCTCGACTACAAGAATCCAAACCCCCCGAAGACACCACGAATGGACCCACAATGCAACAGAATAACTACATCAAGGATCAGTTCTTGGAGATATTCAACAACAACCAATGTATGATTGTAGTCGGTGAGTCGGGATCCAGAAAAAAGAACCAAATTCATCAATGGTGTGCTGAGTGGGCTGTCAACCAAGCCAAAGTAACCGGCAAGCCCGGAATTGTCGCCTGTACCCAGCCAAAACGGAAGTCTGCTGTTTGTGCTGCCACTAAAGTTGCCGAAGAAATGTGCGTTCATCTGGGGGAAGAAGTTGGATATGCAATTCGTTTTGAAGACCGAACAAGCGAAAAAACTATTCTGAAGTTCTGCACTGATGGTCTTCTTGTTAGAGAAACTGTGAATAATCCTTTGTTAGAAGGCTATTCAGTTATTATTCTGGATGAAGCTCAACAACGATCTCTCAATACCGACATACTTATGGCACTAGCCAAAAAGATAATGATTCAACGTTCCGATATCAAGATTGTGTTATTTTCTGCACAAGCGGAAGCCGAAAACTTCCGAAAATACTTTGACAACTGTCCTATTCTGGATGTTACTTCGAAGAAACAAATTCCCGAAATTTTACGGACTAATATTCTATCAAATGTAGTACTATTACTAAAGAAAATGTGTGTTGAAGACTTTACTAATTTTGGATTCATGGATCAACCAGATCCCGAAAATGTGCAGAAAGCTGTGGAAAACTTGAAGTCTCTCGGAGCCCTTTCGGTTGATGAAAAACTCACAGAGTTGGGAGGCCTAATGACAGAATTTCCCCTCGATGTAAACCAATCTAAAATGCTGCTTACTTCTATAGAACTGAACTGCTCTAATGAGATTCTTTCTATTATTGCTATGCTATCAGTCCCAGACTGTTTTGATAAATCTGATACTCTAAAAGATCGCGTTGCTAAAGTAAAGGCCCGATTTTCTAACCCAGAGGATAGTCGCCTAACCTTTCTTAATGTCTATGAAGCCTACAAACAGAACGACGAAGATCCTAAATGGTGTCTACAGAATTATGTTAACTACAAGACAATGGAAATGGCCGATTCTGTTCGCCATCAGTTGGCGAAAATAATGGAGAAGTTTAATTTGAAGACGGTCTCTATGGATTCTGGATCGGAAGACTACTACGTCAACATTAAGAAGGCATTGGAAGCCGGTGATCATTCAGAAAGAAGTTAATGCGCGAAGGAAATGCTGTGTTCTTGATTCTACTGTGCATATCTAGTCTTTTTAAAATAAGCTTGTTTGTCTATTTTTGGTGTTCCTTAAAAAGGAGTTAGTTCTTGAGCCATAAAAAAGAAGAAGTTTTACATACAATAAGTTGAACAAAAGCAAGCAGTGTTATTTTGAATAAAATAGGCTTGTAATGAACAAAATAAACTGGTGGAAAATAAATGTGTTGTGTAGTTACTAACAGTGACTGTTTTCAAAAACCATATATCGGTTGTCTTGTTGCGGTCGGCTGTCAATAAGGGTTTCTTCAAATTTTGCAAGCAGTTCTATACTATTAATATGCATACATATGCACGACTCTGCATTATGTAATACAACCTAAAACACAAAAACAAAATAGTGTTTCTACAGTAAAAATACTAAATTAACCAGAACAGTGTCTCTATTCTGTTAGCTAACTTTCCAGCTAGTTCGTTAACTAACAATTCGACCTGCCTTCGTAACAGTGTGTCAGCCGATGAACCGTTACTTTTATTTCTCTGGCGCGTTGCCAAGTCAACGCATCATGTAGTAAGTGTTCTTGTTGCTCTGAATTCTTACTTTTGTGAGTGTTGTAGGTTTTCCAGTATATTTTGGAACAAATTGTTAGTTTTAGGTATTTTAGCGACTTTTCCAATAAAAGCCTTGTCTTACTTTTTGAATGTATCTGTTCAACTGGTGAGAATAACAAAAACTAATAACAACAGTTAGAACTACATTAAATAATCTAACAAACAATGTATTGATCTTGCACTAGCTATTGATTTTTAAGAAATTGCATTAGTTAGATATATTTTCCCGGAAACGTGATCATTATTTATACTGCAAACTATGAAATAGACTAGGGCCGGCCGACTTCACATGCAATACTTGGGAAATCGGCTCGGGCCGGGCCGGGTCCGAAAATGTGAGCAAGCCCTGATTATTATATTCTCAACCAAACTTTGGAACATTTGACGTTGAAAAGTCAAAAGAAAATGACTTTACAGTTATAATCGGTTTTCGGAAACGGAAGCTTACTCAAACACTTGCGTCTTTCTATTGGGAAATTGTTTCTTTTAACTCTTATCTAATAATTAAACTATCTTGTGTTCCTGCTTGTTTTTTTCACATGCAATATGAAAAGTAATTTAAATTTAATAATTTATTTTATTAATTTAAATAGTAATTTAATAATAATTTAGTTCAATATTCAAGAATATGTCTATCTGATTGTTTCTTTCCAAGTTCTGGGTTCACATCCAATACTTGTGTGAAAAGTAATTTAAATTATCAATCGTCGAATTGAATTGGGTCTTAATTGTTAGAATTCAAATGAATATTACGAATATGAGAAGCAAATCTATAAATGATAATTATCTTTTATAAACTTATTATAGTAATGGTGAACGTTCAAAGCAATTTTCTGTTCTCCTTCTCAGACGAAAAATTCTTTGTATTTGTATATGAAATGTTTCTGATTTTAAATAATAAGCGATCATATTAGTTTTTTCTTTGTTTCAAAAACCACAATCACATGCAACATTTAGCATATTTTACACCAGTAGCGCTGTATAGTTGATACCAGTAAACGGTTTTCAAAACACTAACACAGCAAACTTGAGTCCTAAAAATGGTTTCATCACTTCTCCTTGAAATACATGCATGTTTGCTCTATAGGTATTGCGCATCCGGACTGAATTCGGGCTGACTGTTCTCTCAAAAGATTGAGCAATATTGTTTGTTGGCCGTATCAGTGCGGCATTCAACGTTTGATAAAGTCTCTAACAACACTGCAATAACATTTTTGCTTAATAAAGTGTTTTCAATAATGCTTCTATAGTCAGATTCAAAAGTAATAAGGCAGTGTATGCTGCAGATTTCGTCATTTTTAACAATGCGAGCAGATTGCAACCTTGCTTTCGTTCTGCCTTACTCAGATAAAATATATACTTTTGTATCCGACTATAATAATAATGCTAAAATTTCATAACTTTTATACTTTGAACACATTTACTTTTTCCTATTCATTTCTTTTGGGCATATTTAGCCTTTTACATATTCTCACTTTTGAATATTTACATTCTAGTTCGGGCAGTAAATCTATCTGAAAATTACCTGCTTGATTTTAACTTTGACAAGGTATTACTTTATGTTTTTATTCTTCAATTTCAATAGCAAACATTCTTTATCAGTGTTACAGTATTGATTATTCAGTTTGCATATTGGTATCGGCCATCAACATGCTTGGCATTTCCGATAATTCGATCAAAAAAGTTATGGAATGTATTGAATGTGAAGAAGACGCTAGAATAACGCTCTGTTACCTAAGAAGAAGTTGTTTCAGAACGAACAAAGTGGCCATAAATAATGAATTTCACAAATTGAAGTCAGCCAGTTTTTCGTAAGTTATTTCATTACCAACACGATTACTAGTACTAAGAACTTAGTTACCAGGCCAGCACTAAAATAGAAAAAGTTTGTTTATTCATTTTACAAAACAAGAGATCGCAGAGGGTTGGAGCGAAGAAGTGAGACGAGGGAACCATAGGAAGTGGGACTTCATATCACAACACCCAGGGAGTGGAGGCGGCGAATCAGAACAAATTTGCAAGAATTCTTTATTCGGGGGGATTCGAACTATCGACCTCTAGCTTATAAGGCAAAGCTTCTAACCACAGTGCCACCACACCCCTATCTATAGTCTTCTTCTTTCTTCGGGGAGATTCGAACCATATTCGAACAACAAATATATTTTGATTTACTTTAGACTGATTTCATCCCTACCACAGGAAGCACTTTCAACCACTGAGGATACTGAAGTGGTGCAATTATATGCGAATATTGGACGAGGAAAATCGGACTATTACAAAACCTATCAGTATTTTGCAGAGAACCCCGTAGACAGCGAACATTTGCAATTGGAAGATTATTTGAGAATAAACAAAGCCTTAAGTATAGTAAGTTATTTGGTTGGGATTGAGGGTGATCAGTATTCAAAAATACAGAAACATACTCAAACAATATTTTGAATGTTACCTGAATAAACAATTAAGAAGGATCAAGAAAGCATGAGCTTTTTTGCAATATACCTACACCACATATCTTATTTGAGATTCCATTACTCAATATTGAAGTGAAACGAATGAATAATCGGCTATAGTCGGCGGACAAAGTTTATGCAGGTTAAAGGTCTGAGTGCTTGATTTAAAATGCGCAACATAGTTATATTTACTAATATATATATGTTAATATTTTCAGAATAATAAGTTGCATGTGGGTTGTACATTGCATCAAAGATGCGTCTGCGTTTTTGTGCGCCATTGCTCGGCCGCGCTCTAATTAAATTTGCAGTTCGTACCGTATACCCTTGCATAAGCCTTTGCCGCCGACTATATGTAGTCACGGCTAAAAACTGTTCCAAATCTTGCATTTTTTGGAAAATATTGCTGTGAAGTACCTTAAATTAGTTTTGGACTTGCAAGTGTTTCTGAAAGGAGGTCTAGCAAGAGGGCCAGTTTGTCTCCACTTTTCAATCGTTTACTCGACAAATCAGTTTAATAATAGACTATATATTTCAGTTTGGTCCTTGGACAACCGATGATATACATAGAAAATATCAAGTGAGCCCGGAAATGAATATCAATAATCTGGTTGAACAAGCGCTAACAGATGTTCTGTTGAAGGTTCAGTAAATATCTTGAGATAACCGTTGACTTGTTTTAGGTCAGATCGATCGATGCTCTCGAACTATGGGGTCTGAAACTGGACAGTGAACTCTTAGGATCGCTGAAAAAGTGTTCGACTATGATTAGGTGAACAAACTTCACCCACTTTAGGGGTGAGAATTTAACCTCAGGACCGCAGAACAGATATAGTCGGCGCCAAGAGTAATGATGGAGTGTAAATAATTTAACGCTCGTCTGAGCCCCTTTTGCGAAACCACGCGAGCATCTGGCGGCTACTCTCCGTTTGCCTGCATAATAAATGTATGTTATCGTGTTGTTGCCACATATCCTGTAAACGATAAGTTGCATGCAAAGTAAGCAATTTCAACATTTGCTTGAATTACGTCGAATTAGGTTCGCCCGGTTTTGTGAATCAGCGCTCAACCTCTCTGTAGGAGTCTTCCATATTCTAAATGTTTCAAAACAATCAATTTTAAAAATATTTTCCAGATCAGCCAGTACAATTCATATCCAAAAGTGTAAAATTGAGTGGACCGAAGAAGATTTGTTGGAATTTCTCAAAATTTTCAAAAACCCCGAAGACTTCGTAATTACAGGAAAGTTCTCCCAACCAATTGTGAACGATCAGGTTGGTTATAAGTTTGTTACAATGTTACATATATGATAAAAATATGCAATGTTCCACAAGCGCAGTAGCGGGGATTCAAGACTCCATTGAATCAGTCCCTGATCCTTGCATCACAATTAAGGCCTCCAAAACGTGTGTTCAATTTATATGTATATATTACTTCATATTTCCTGACAGTAATATAAAACTTGTTCTAAATATGGAATCTAGATAATCTTAGCCCTTTTTCAGCTCATTGCGCTCGTTTCTGAGAAAATATATGTCTGTAACGATAACTACAATCCACTTCATTTTCCTGGAATAACATCAAAAAGCTGTGATCACTGGGTAGAGAAAAGAACAAAACATATTGATTTGGATAACATATCCACCAGGCTGTCAATTACTAATATAAGTGAGCTGGCACAACGGCTAAATGATAGTGTAAGTTTATTTTATTTATATAATAATTATTATTTTTAAAATAAGTTAACATAAAATGTATAAATCAAAGCACTAACAATACTTTTCAGCAACCCAAACAACTCCACACACATATTATGCATCGAAAACACTGTTTAAATTTTGGTTTTCTAAACTATCTAGAGTACCGAGATATTGTATTGGTCCAGAGAAATAGTAATACTACATGCTTGATTGTCAACACAATAGAAGGGATCGATCAGCACCAGGTGATAATAATAATAATATTCATAATAATGGTTTATTTACCGAAAGTATAATTATACATCAAAATAGATGTATCAAAATCAAGAAAACTTCAATTTATTTTATGCATAGTGCCATGACGATAACTCTTTATGATAAACTATACATTTAATATTATAGGTAACTTGCAATGATAGTCACTACAGTTATGAATTTCGAGTTCTTCGACCTTATGAGAAGCCAGATTTTGCTATTATGTTGTAAGTTTATCTCATTGTTAGTTAATTGGTTAAGAACTTATTTTCCTCTTCTAGGGAGATGATTAACGAAATGCGAGCTGTTATTGATGTTGCAATTGTTGATGAAGAAACTTTTAAGTAAGAACATGATAAGTAAATAACCTGAACCAATTATTTTTTTAATTTTCTATGATGTGAAGTTTCTCTCAAAGAAGAAATCTTACCTCATTTTCAAAGCATGCAGCTTTCATGGCTGAACCCGGTGTTTCAGGAACATACTTGGAAGATTCGAAACTATAAAAGAAAACAATATTCAATCAATCCTGTTAGTCTGTGTCTAAGTTGAAATATTTTCAGTTTTAATGAAAACCGATTGATTACCATACATCTCAAAGTTGTTGACTATGAGTCTAGAAATGAGTGAGTATAAAAGAATAGTAACTCGTATAAAGAACCCGGTTCAATATACCCGCTTGTTCAAAAAAAAAAAAAAAACGATGTCCAAGAAAAGAAAACCTGTAAATAGTCGGCGGACTTATCGCTCCCAGCTAAAGGTCTAATAAATTATAAGAAGAGCATAGATTCGCTCTAATTGATATAAGAACCTCTTATAAATTTGCAGTTCGTACATTAACCTCTTGCAAGCGATTAGTCCGCCGACTACATCTCGGTATCGGTTAGGTTAACCCTTTCTTTTACAAACAAATACGATTAGACAAGACCGATACATGTTACATTTAAAACTGATGTTTGCTATTCCAAGTTCTGACCATTCAATGGTCAGTAAGCATAGCTCTTGAGTGAGTAAATAGTATAAGTATGGATTTTTCAACAGGTATACGTATTTCATGATTACTCAATGAAGTAAAGCTCAATACATTCCGTATTACGTCAATAAACCATATGTTAGTTGCGTTTAGACTACCACCGGTAACGTTTGAAAACGTAGATGTCGATGAAGTTCTTGCCAGGGGATTTCATTTAGACGGGTTAGTTGGTAATATTTGCAATTTGTTTTGTCAGATCTGCTTAAAACTAATACCGGGCGCTTTTCAAAATCAACTTCGGACATTTTAGAGATGGTCAAATCGACCAAGACGCTATGATGGACTTTATGAGAAGAGGATTGTAAGTAAATCTGAGAGAAAAACAACTTTTAGTGTTTTAAGCTATAATTTTAAGTAGACTTCTAAATCAAAAATAGCAAGTTTTCTAAAGAAACTTAGCGTTATTACATATGGAGCTTCCAGGCTTGTATTGTTAACTTGTTTTTCTCTCTAAGAGAAAGAAGAAACTATCCTGCGTGGTTTAGAGAATCCTACGCAGCATAGAGAATCCGGTTACCCAGTTAACCGGACTCTATCATAATAACTCCTCTCCGGTCCGGGCCTAGGTCATTTTTTTTGAAAATACTTTAGCTGGGCCCGACTCATAGGCGAGTCTAATCACAATAGAAGCTAAAACTACCCCGATTCATAAAATACTTCAATACAATGTCGATTTGACAATTTTTGTCTAGGCTGGCCGATATCAATCGATTAGGACAGGTTATACATCTAAGAATGCGGGAAATCCAAGAAGCAGCAGAGGTCGAAGAGTCGAACGAAATCAATATCTAATGAAATATATTTACAAGTTTTCTATTGCATCATGTATTATGTTTTTCGTTAGGAATGAATTAATTTTGGCACAGAAAAAGCGATTTTTGAATCCTCAAACAACACCGCACACTGCCGTCTTGTTTTTGTATTGAACTATACTAATTTTTCTCACAATAAGTAATAGGATTAGTTGCTAAGAGAATCAAACGTTTCTTTCTTTTTCAGTTTCAGTGTCTTAACAATTAACAATTTATAAAGATTTCACTCCACCGGTGTCAGCAGATAATTTTAGTGAATCATGACGTAGTTTTTTTAAAATTTTAATTAATTAGTTAGCCATTTTACACCCTCTATTCGATATAGTTTTCAAAATTGGAACAAATGAAGCTCAGTAATCTAACTATTTATATATTATGATTTTTTAGATTCTAAATATTGACTGTCACTTGTGTTCTCTTGCGTTATTTTCTTATCTATCACTTCCCCTTAGCAAATGCGAGTTTGCTTGTGATTCGATCAAAACACATTCGAGTATTTATTTATAGTATTATTATTCAAGTATTATTATGTAGTATTGAAGTTTCACTTCATGCCAAAAAATATATCTGATTCATCTATCCATCTTTGCATTTTTTTCACAGCATCAATAGTGAACACTTGTTGTGGTTTTATTTAATAGCATATACTTGTTATATTAGAGTTCCTAGATGAGTTTTGATCAACTTCCCGTGGAACTGGTGGCTTGCATAGCTTCATTTGTTAGCTATAAAGATATTGCAAAACTTCTCCTTACTCAAAAAAGAGTATATAATGTATTGAAGAGATATCAAATGGACAGGCCTTCTTTTGAAGAGCTCAGGTTAGCCACAAAGTTACTTATTCTAAGCAGTGACAAAAGAGAGCAAACTTTCAGGCGAACGAACACTTTTCGAAAGAAATAACCAATAGCATTTGAATTTTTCGAGTTTGTTTTGTCCATTGTCTGCAAAATATATAAAGAACTTCAAACGTTGAACTCGATTAACAAGTTTTCAACTTTATAAGTTATATATATATTTATATATATATATAATTAACAGTCAGATTGCAGCTCTTAGTGATTTTTTCAGCTTCAATTTCACTGGTCATAGATCAAACTCAACAGTAATATGTAAAGCTAAAGAAAAGAAAGAATCAGCAAGTATCCAACTGTTCACAGCTATTTTTGAAGACGAAAATTGGGATATGATAGTAAATACAATTTCGAAGGTATGGTAATATATATATCACATGCTACATGATAAAAATTAAACAATTCCTTAGTTTCGATCGCTATCTTTGGTGACAATATGTGGAGAAGGTCACTATATATCACTGACCGACGAATATGCCCAAAATCTTGCAAACGTTGAAACCAAAGTAAGGTAGGTTACAATTGAATATTTAGTCTCTATGAGAAATTAATGACTTATAATCTTGCATTTTCTTGGGCGTGGTGGCTCAGTGGTTAGAAGCTTCGCCTCACAAGCTATAGGTGGATGGTTGGAATCCCCCCGAAGAATGAATTCTTGCAAATTTATTCTAATCCACTTCCCGCCTCCACTGTCTGGGTGCTGTGCTATAAAGTCCCACTTCCTATGGTTCCCTCGTCTCACTTCTTCGCTCCAAATAAAATGAATAAACAAACTTTAAAACTTTAAACTTTTCAGTCATCTCCGACTCGTATTTTGCGATTTGAAGATGTCTGCTAGCTGTATAGTCGATTTTTGTAAGAAATTTGACGTCATCACTCTTAAAGAGTTCAATTCTCCAAAGCATATTAACTGGGACGATGTAAGTCTAGAAATTACAACTTGCAGTACTGATCTTTTGTTAATTTTTGTTAAATATTAATTAGCCCCGCCCCCGGATTTTGCTGAAATATATTCGGCGCGATAGGGACATTTGGAACCTCTATTAGTCCCGAATTATCCTATCACGCTGATTGTATCTAGCCCGGTGGTTCAAGGGTAGAATGGCTAGGCTCAAAGAGCTCATTACACGTTTCCGATCTAAGTTTCCCAACACAACGTTTGGAAGATTTATGTACAATAAGGTAAGAAACATACAACAATACAAAGTTAGTTAACTAACTTTTTTGCGTCAATTGTAGATATAAAAAAAAAACGACTTAACAGACTACATTTTTGTAGGTTTTATGTCAAATTTTACCTAACACTGCCGTTGATGAATTCTTTCCTGTCATATTTGTTGCTTCGACAGTAACAAATAGAATTGCTTCGACAGTAACAGATAGAACACTACAAGCAGCCAGGATGGGGATGCATTTCCACAACTTTCGGTTTTTTGACTTTACAAAGTTCACAATCCGTGAAATTCGTTTGTTTATTGAGGTACGCATTAAATACATTTATTATGATACGAAAAGCAGTTGCTGTTCAATTAAAAAAGAATTATCACAGCCTGAACAGCCCAACAAAAAGTCACTCAGTATTCTCAGTTCATAAGTTTGGAGCTAGAAGTAAAGTTTCTTAATTTTTGTCGATACGATCAAATCAATTCGAATATTTATTCCAACAATCGCAATATCACATTCGATTTCATTTGAGTTGGGTAATCATTTTCTTGTATTGACTTGGTTCATTTCCCGCCATTGTCGATACTATGCCAAGTTCATGAAACACGTTCATTATAGGATGCCATTAACAAGAATGTCAAATTTTATGTTAAATTTGGTATTCTTCCGCGTGACCAACTAATTCATGCTATGGAATGGTTTAACTACGTTTCACAAGCTCCAAATACACCGTATATTATTAATCGACCTTCTGACAGAAATTTCGAGGTACTTAACTTTTGTTACATTCCACGAGATAACTTTGACAATTTAATCTAACTTAAATTATTATTATTATTTAAGCCTGGAAAACTCAACAAAGTTATGTCAGTCATAAGTTCTGGTAATACAGCACTTTAATAATCATTAATATATTAAAATGTCTTTTTTCCAGGTATTTCGCGTAGGTTGTATGGCGAAATTCGGCATCCAGTGAAGTCGAAAAGTCGAAAACTTCACTAAAACTATTTGTTATAGGATAATAAAAGTTAATCATTGTCCTTTTGCTAATTAAAGTATTATCTATGCTGTTCAGTCTCATCTCGTATTCACTACAAATATAACAATAGTTATGAACGCAATTATGAATTATAAAATATGCTAGCTTAAATTTTCTCTTCTTGAAAATAAGGTTAATAGGCTCTTTATACTCAGAAATAGGATAGGCTGTCATCACTATATGAAAGCT
>JAQGAV010002158.1:0-16918 GCA_034691345.1 Phasmarhabditis papillosa
GTAAATCTGTTTTTGGAACTCTGTAACTAAAGTGTTAAGCAAGCCATTATACGTTTTTGATTTTGGAAAATCCAACATTTTTCGGATGGGTGCCGGTCTCTAGTTATAAAAAATGAATGTACTTTTGGAGAAAACGGGCCACGTCGACCGATTATACTGCACACCGCTCGTGATACCGCGCTGGAAACATAGGTCTTGAGATAGACTATATATCAGGATTACATTGACTATGAGTCCAATAAACTTGTGCTTCGAAGATTCTTTCTTGGCTTGAAGCCAGTGGTCTTAATTCAAAGAGGCTATGTCAACATTGGCACTGTCGCATGTGCGCTCTGTTGTTAAAACAAGGCTCCACGGAGAAAGTAACATGGATCAAGTGGGCAAGGAATGTTATTAGTCCGTTTTACTTTACTGTATACAGACCGACAGGTTTTAAATCAGTCCGGGCCTGGCGGGACAAATGGATGCAAAATAAGTTGTAGTGCGACAAGAGGTGGGAACCAGGGTTGTCCGGAAAGACGCTTTATGAATTCCGTAAATCGGAAACAGGAACACCGAATTCCGGACATCCCACGGGCCGGCCCGTAGTCACGATTGAATAAGTGGATTTGCGCTGAGAACTCTGATAGGCAATAAATTCAAGTCGTGTCATGAAGACTAAAAAGTTAAAAGGGAATAGAAAAAAAGAGTCTTTGTAACACAATGAACTATTATCATGCATTTAATAGACAAACTAAAATTCGAACTTCATCAGACGAAGAAGTTAAAGCTTAAATTCGTGGTGGTTAGCTGAGCTTACCTTTCAAAGTCAAAAGACGTGCCACCTTGAACTCCTGGAAGGCCACAGAGAACGCATTTTCTAGTCGCTCGTGTTGAGAAATTTCGAACATTCGCTTCATATTCACTAGTTTCGGGCTGAAATAATTTAGTTTTACATGTTTAGTTAAGTAAATCGGACCACTGCTAGCTATAGTCTACGGGCTAATCTCATGTAGTTTAAAGGTCTATTTATTATAAGGCGAGCGCATAATTATATCGGTTGCTTATACATTTTCTTTGGATTTCAGCGCTCCTTCTAAATTCTACAGTACAGCTCTGCAAACGATTCATCCGTCGACTATACTCAACCACAAAAAACGTGTCATAGAACTTTAGAGTAGAATATAAAAAAACAGACAAATGAAAAATCTTCCCCTTTTATATAAAAAATGTTTATTTTGTACAAGATACTTCCCACTATAGTTTTATGTTACTTTTATAGTTATATTCAAGAATAATAATGGAGAGAAAAAGAATCTCATTGAAAATGGCTCTGAAAGTATTCGAAAACCGAAAATATACGCAACCATTCCTTAAAATGCGCAAGTGACACTCCATTATTCATCTTGAATCAGACTATATTTGGTTTATATAAATTAAAGTCTTACTCAAAGTTATGTAGTAGACAGTTGAATGCGTATCCATCTCTCCATGAAGAAACAAAGTCACATACGGAAACCTCTTCATAGTCCTTTGTTACCTCCAGACACCATTGTTTTATTGCTTCCGATAACTGAAGGCAAGAAATACTTCCGACTTACGGCCATCACGGGTGTTAAATTTTCAGGCCATCTCTGTCTGAGCCGACTTAAAAATCGATTCTAAGCATTCTCCCCAAAATAAACTAAACCTGACGTTGCTTCCTATACTTATCGTACCTTCTCATCCTTCAGCTGTTCTGGAGCATATTTTCTCCAGAATGCCTGCACAAGGTTCCACCATACTCCCAGCACTGCCTTCTGCTGACAGTCGACTACATCTGGGATTTGTGTTTTCGTGTCTCCAAGAAGTTCCAGAAGTTTCATTACGTCATCGTAGCGAGTACCGGTTAGAGTCTAAACATTTCCAAGTTCAGGAATATATATGTTTTTATGAATTATTGTGTCTACTATATTCCAATAGCATATTATGTCTCAATTTCTCAATACTGTTTTGCCAAAAGTATCATTAGTTGAAGTTGTATAATATGTTTCAAATATTTTCAAATTTGTTTTTATATAGTCTGTTTCAAAACCTAGACTACATTGCGCCGGCCTCGTACGATGCGCGGTGGTGTACATTTGCCTTCAACAGTTCTCTCGCCTGCAGAGAAGGAAGGCAATTTCCATCGAATTTGAAGGAAACTTTTGCAGCATCGCGCATCGTATGAGGCCGGCCCAAAGTAATCTAGGTTTTGAAACGGACAATATAATTTAGAAACCCCTTTTGCAACGCTCCAGCTACTTTCCTCCCTGGTTTCAGGTCTGAGTTTTGAAACGAAGTATAAAAAAGATGGGTGGTTCAAAACCCAGTGAAACTTACAATCGGCTCATGGCCAGTAGCAATATGTGCAATTGAATTGATGTACTTGGTCTCGCACAGATCTCGAAAGTCCTTTAAAGGTTCGTTCGCCAACAGAGAGTTTCCCCAGCGAATGAAGACGCTCTCTTGAATGTCGTATTTCTCATCTAAAAGTTATATTTTAAATTAGCAATAATCTCAGGGGTGGGAATTCCACGGGTCCGACTGGGCCGGACCATTTCAACATGAATAATCTAGCAGAACCCATCAGGATTTGACATACGGGTACGGTAAACGATAACCGGTATACCGTTCTACTTTTCTTTTTCAAAAACCGAATGCTCCAGTTTGATCCCGTGTAAAACTTTATCTTTGCGAATTCGCAGACCTATGAGCGGACCAGGTGGGGCCAGTGGAGATCTCTCATCCAGAGATGTTAAGTTGCTCTCGTCTGGTCTGGTCTGAGCCCAAATTTGTTATACCAGACCAGCTCAATTCGTTACTTCAGATTGTGGGAAATTGCGTTTTCATTTACGTATTTCCGACTGTTTTCTAGGTTATTCAGATCGGTCTTTGTGTGCGGTACGGTAACCTTCATACCGGTAAACCAGTATGCAAATTGACCTGTGGTACTTTTTCAAAAACCACCAAAGTACCACTTCCCACAAAATCGTTCCGAAACATTTCAGTCTTCAATTGAAGTTCTTCTGATTGTGTTTTTGTCAAGGTACGCTAGATTGCTAAACAGTATTTGAAATACCACTAACTGTTGGGATCAATCATCACGGTATCCTCAAGTAACTTAGAACACACCTTGATCCGATTTCTTCTCCTTCTTTTCTTCCTTTTTAAGCTTGGCAGCGAATCCTCCTGATATTAACATTATTCACTGCGGTAGTCCTAGCACGATCGAAACATCAATGAGAATCTAAATTAAGGGGAATACTGGGTATTACTGTAGCTAAGAATGAAGTGAGGGTGTGGAAATATTGTGGGAGCTTTGGCATCTAATAACTATTCAGATCTCGAAGTTGATTACAAGAGTTGCCAAACTTGTCTAGCTTGGCCTGAATAACTAAAAAAATCTCAAGCCAGACCTGGCCATCTCTATCCTCATCTGACCTGACCTGGGTAAGGTTGAGAACTGGTGGACAGGCCCGGCCTGTTTGGCAACTCTGAGTTATATGAACTTTCTATACATCATTTATTCTACCTGTTGCTGGAAGCGAAACTCCTCGACAGTTGCGATAACTTTTAGCTCAAGTGACAGACTGTGTTTATATTTCTGACAATACTATGTTTGGAAAAAAATTACGTAACTTCGGGTAAAGCGTATCTAATGTTGTAACATATACATATAATGCCCTACTTTTAAATTTTAAGCTCTTGTGTATCGGGCAAGCAACATTTTTGATTAAACAATGAATAAATCCCCAACCCCGAAATTCACTACCTTCGGTGTGTTATAATGATCACACTAATATAAAATGTATTATATCTTAATAATAATAAAATGGCATTTTCCCCTCGATACTCGGTATCGGCGATTGAAGTATCCTCTTCATTGCAATAAAGTTTGGAAAACGAAAAACAAAGTATTCATCAAAACATCTAACCGCCATTGTTTTCAGCAATGACGATGAGGCGACTAAACATTGAATACCTTAATGTTTTGTCTAGCAGTTAATAAGCGCCAAATTTTAATATTTCTTAATCTTAGTGAGTAGCTGCAGAATTGAAGCTATTTGAAAGTGTCTCACAAGACTTAGAATCATCTGGATACTATCAGTAATACAAAATGAAGTTTGAAAATATATAAAGAAGGTAGAGGTTAACTAAGTGATTTAGAATATGTCTAGAGATAATAGCTGGAGGTATTTTATTGATTGGTCAGTAAATATGATGCGTCGATGAGAGCAATGACTTCGAGACTCAACAGCTGTCACCAACAACCAAATCACTACCTAATTCCTCCAAAAATTACAACTACCATGCGATTTCACACGAGCTGCCCTCTTGCAAGTTCTACTAGAGATCACACAAGGTTATGTATTCATGAGCTGAAGGCGAAAAAGACAAACTCGTCCAACAACGGCTTTCTATCGTCAAGTACCAATTACTGTTTTCCCCGCTCAGGCTATCTTTGAATAGCAATAAAACAAATTGAATTCACCAATGATTTGCATTGTATGACGAACCCTTAAAAACAATGCAGCCTCCCCGAGCCATTTTAAATTATTGACAACTGCCATTCCTCACTTTACACTTCCTATGCAAATGGCACACTAGTCAGTTCACAGCACATGTCCAGATCCTGGACTCTGAAAGAGAACCCAACAAAATAAAACATACCACGTAAAAGAAGCTATTTATAACAGAACATATGTTAGATACAGATAACTTATATCTTACTATGCATATGACAACAGATACGAAGAAGCTAGCTAACAATATTAGAGATTAAACGTTAAAATAATGCATAAATTATGGAGCAATTAGATAAACTAAAGGTTACAAACTTAAGACGATCGTAGCAGTAATGCATTCTAGTCCAGGTGAGTGTTGACCTCGTTCAAAGCATTTCTGGCTGCTGAAATGAGCTTATATAAGAAACCGTCATTCAGTTGCTTAGAAATATTAAAACTGCATTGTTTAAATAATTGTCCAGCATCCTTCTTTCTAATAAAATATATGACAATCTTTAACTATGCAAAAAGAAAAAAACGGGTAGGATTTAATGCTATACATCGTAGAGATTCCAGTTCTTTCCGCAACGACAGTTCGTTCACGTGCACTTCCCGTGGAATCAGTAATTGCAACTTACCATCTTTTGCCTTGTCAGCAATACCTCCCATGCGCTGATCAATTGATTGATGGTGCTTCACGAACACTGGCTTGATGAATCTTAAAAAACAAAAATTATTTCCATTACGATGAAATAACAACGCTACCTCTGATAGATCTTGGTAGCTCCGAGGCTGGATGGAAGGTAGAGCCAGAGAAGGAAGAAGGACTTGAAGAGCCAGTAGACGGGGAAGACCGACACGATCTGAGACGAGAAGAACTCGAGCACGGAGAGGATGGCGAACACAATCCTAAGTTATGTTTGGTGACCACGTACATTCACTCGAAATTACCAGTATGTCAGCCACTGAGTGTCATCTTCCTTGCTATGAGATTCAACAGCACGGACACTATAAAAGTTTCATTTTTAAAACAACTTGAACAAGCAATTACCTGCAATATGCAGGATAGACGAATCCCATAGTGTTGCATACAAGCTCAGCAAAGTGTCCGAAGATCAGGTACAATGCTTGAGCGACGAAGAGACCTAAATCATATAATACTAGGAATACTAACATCAAATACTTACCAACAACCACATGTAATCTCTTAACTCCAGTTTTTTGCTCGATTTGGCTCAATACATTGGAGATTGGGGATGGTTCGTGGAGTCGCTTATCGACATCATCCAAAACTTTTTGAAGCTGTGGTGGAACACTCATGTTTGAACTGAAATGGTATACAATTATGTTAATCATCAATATCCAGAGTAAAGAGCTTAAACTTGAAGACTAGAAGCAAACAGTAGATATACGTGTTGACAGAGGGCGACTGCGAAAACATTAACATTTGCGAGAGGAATAAAAAGCACCAATACACGATGAACAACAACAATCACTAGGTGCATGATGCGAAAAGAAAGAAATGACCGAAAAACTGAACGAATGTGAAAAGTGATAAAGGTTGTATTGGGTGACTGTCAGCGAAATTTTAAAACTTCCCGCCTTGCGATATGCAGTTTTGTAAACGAAGGGTGAAGTAATTCAAATTTGCCTTCGAAAGTTTAAATTTCTTCGGCTTCAAACATTGTGGACCGTTTAAAACTGCCAACCAGGGGTGGGTCGGGCCGGCCCGTGAAATTTTAATTTTCAGGCCCGGGCCGGCCCGCAACTTTGCCAGCCCTGCTGCCAACTATGCGGAAACACGATAGCTTTGAACTGATGTGCAAATCGGCGAATGAATGTGTGCGACAATAAAATGAAAACATTCAGCGAAAAATCGATAAACCTCTGTTGCCGTGAACTACGTAATACATATTATCATTTTAAGTACGGATCATCGGGTTTAATACATTTTAGGCGTGAGATTGATAGTACTTTGCCTCGTTTGTAGACTCAATGTGAGCAGTTGCTTGCTAAATGCTAAGCAGAAACAACATCCCGTGCCGTGCGGTAGGCCGCATACGACCACTCAAGCGTCGCGGCCCCAGCGTTGAAAAGATACTAGGCATGTTTACCGCAAAAGAGTCCAAAATGAAACAGCATTCACATTATGACCGCAACACGTTCCCCACCACTATTCAGATGGAAAAGCCCAAACAACCATAAAAATTTTCTTCGAGAAGGAACAAAGTAACTCGTTACTGACGTTTATTTAGTGAAACATAACAAATTAAATGAACTGTAGATAAAACCGGTGCAACAAAGAGATCGATTGAAGTCGGGTTATCAGATCCTTTCCTTAGGTTCCATTATAACAACAGAATTTCCTCGGATAACGACCATTCCAAGAGATACTGGCTCGCCACTCTTGGGGTATTCAATAGCATCCTAGAAAATTGTAAATGTGGAATGTTAGAAAAAATAAAATAAACTCACTTCAATCACCATATTCATGAATGGGTCAAAACCACGTAGAACTCCTGATACCTTTCGGTTACCATTGAGCTTGAGGTCCATTTCTTTGTCCATATATTTTTTCAACTCTGGGGGGTGGGTCTTGCTCATTTTTCCTGCAAATGAGTAAAATCATAGACGAAGAAAAGAAATCCTAATGCAAGAAAAAATGAAAATTAAAGAAAAGACTGACAATTAACGCTCGAAATTCGAAATGTACGCGATTGAAACCCAAAAAATGCGTATTGAACACGCCGTGGTAAATATTAAAATTGCAGCTGACAGGCGACTGGCTAACTTATCTGAATTAAGATTTGGCTGAATATTTTATTAAGATCAAGTAATGCAACCTATTAAATTACATAAGAAAAAAGAATAATTTAACAACCCTAGAAAATATTATGACTATATGCAGAAAGTGGTCATATCACAAGAATAAATAGGTCATTTAAAGATGGGCAAAAATGTACAATTAAACGATAAAAGTTAATTTATATAAAAGATTTCAGATATCGGTCTCGTTTACCAATTCTTCGAGGAGAGATCGATGACCAAGTGCCCTATCAATACCATATTGTTTCATCATCTGAACAAACAAAAATATTTAGGAAAACTTGGAAAATGAGCTTACATAAGATCCTGGAGCAACTACATAACAGTTGTAACGTGCATGATAATCTTTGAAGATCTTTAGCACTTTGATTGAACTATTCGTTAGCAAAACAATTCTTTCTTCTGAAACAATTTACTTCAACAGTCAGGATGCACAAACATACTTCCAGGTGTGAACAGTGGATTCATGAAACGACGTTTGTTATCCATTACATATGACCATAGGGAGAGTGTATCCTTGGAGCATTTCTTAACCGGAAGATTATGGTGATGAATAGAAGTCACTTACATTTTCGAAATGTCTCTGTTTCTCACTGTTATAGAGAAACGTTCCAAACCGACAGCTGTAGAGCTCATCCAGTATTGTAATTAGCAGTTCAGTGGTGAACTCGAAATATGAAGAAAACTGAAGAATGTAAGGGTTAGAATGTTATAGTGGTGAGAAACCGCTAACCTGTTGTATCATTTGCCAGACGCAGTCAATAAATTGGACGAAAATAGGAGATCGTTCACCGTCACTGGCTTTATCCTCCCCATGACCTAAAATACCCATTTAAATAATTAGAAGAATAAACAAACCTATCCGCTGAGCAAACTTATGTCCAAAACTGCACCATTCTTTCTCTATAAGCACCCCAAATCCCTCGACTGTGCGATAATAAGGATCTAACATTAGCATAGCTAAGGAGGTGAGCTTGAACATAATGTATTTACAAAAATAAGGTGAATTCGGCAGACCTGGGCAGTTCGATCCCATCCATCTGAACAGTGCACCAGAATTGAACTTTTCTGATTCTCGATATCAGAAGCAATTTGCGTGGCACCTTCGATTATCGACTGCAAATGATGTAGCCATTTCGATTCTTCCACTAGCTTCAGAACATTGCGTTCATCAACACGTGGAAACAGGGCATCTCGTAACTTTCGCAACCTAGATAGTAATTGGCTTATTTCGAGATAACAGTTATCTTACGATTCCCGAACAACATGAATGTTGTGAATATTCAGAAATACCAGAGAGCATTGTTCATATGACTCTTCGTAACCACCACCCTTGGCTCTGTTTACCTAAAATAATTATGTTCGGGTATTAATTAGGGACAATGAACCTTAGCATTAACCAAAGGTCTCGCGTCGAATATTTGCAACTGATGGGCATCGGCGTTAGCAGAAACTATTAATCGAAGGTATCTGGAAAACTTGTTTCCCGCTGACACTTGAAAACAGCCTACTCTTCATCCTCTGCGCTCCTACGATTAGTCATCCCCGTTAACGGTTGGGAACACCTGGTAATGGACGCTTGACTGTAGGGGTGGAGCCAACTCAATACCTAATAATCACCAAAATTGAACTAGTTATTGAAGGATAAACGTACAGGAATACGCTGACGACTGCGGAAATCCCCTACTTTGTTGATAAAATCTCGGTTTTTTCTGTCAACTGTTGAAGGTATACCAAGCTGAAATGAGTATTATTTGTTGTTCCTCCATACTGGTACTAACCACGCGAGGGTACGTGTCGGAGAATTCATAGTTGTGATTGATATCCGAAATAACCCATTGATCATTTGGCACTCCCAAACGATTTAATTCTTTCTTTGCATCATAAATTGACCATCCGGGGAAGTGGATTCGGTTGTTAAACTGTGCATGTAAAACAGCATAGAATTGCTGGAAACAAATGGTTGTTTTCTGGATTTAATCTAACACTGACCAATTTCGAAGTGATTGGGAAGGCAAATTTGTTGAGTGCATTGTAAAGAGCTCTTCTAGAATGCGAAGCTGCGTGACATGCAAACTTCACATCTCTCATATCCTACAAAGAAACATGAACATGTTAAAGACAAGCAATCACGAACTTTACATGAGATGAACAATCCGTACATATCGCTTGCTCCAGGCATTGAAACTGTGGAGTGACCAATTTTTTCTACTTTTGCTATGCATCCTAGAGAAACGTCGAATTTCTAAACATGTATGATTTCTTAGTAACACATAGCTGAACGAACTAGTGCGCTTGGGCTATCGTCGTTTCCTTCAAATCGTAAACGATACCTAGTGACGAACACATGGCCCGGCACTTTACCCATTTGTGACACGAAAGATATATTCGCATCTGCAAGAACAAGCTTACATTAATTTAAACAATAAAAGAAATACCCTCAATTTCTATATCCTCCCCAGGCAGTCTCCAGAAATCATTGTCCCTACGCATTCGCAGGGCGATCAAGTTTTGATTCACGGATGAACTGCGACGTTCCTGGTGACCCAAATCTGCAGACATTCTAACCAAGAATCATCAGAAGATTAAAACAAATACTACGAGTAGACCAGAACAACGAAGACGAAAAGTGAACAGAAAAAGTTAAAAATCTATTTATATCAAAAACCATTAAAACAACAATTGTGAACTAAAACAAACAATATACACATGCTAAAACATTAACGTAATTTACAAGTTAATGGAAGTGAATGTACATTGGCAAAATTAATTAAGTCCTGGAGTAAGAAATGGCTTAGAATATGACAAGAATAAAGGCACTTTTATTTTAACACTCTAAAATTGAAAATATCAACGTACAAAGTATAGGCGCTTAAGCAGTTCCGTTCATTGATTCATTTGGTATTGTTACTGAAGCCACAAGTTGCAGTTCAGGAGCGCTCTGAAATAAAGGTTGCGGCTAAATCATGTAGGAGAATAACTAACCGTTGCACCCGGCTTTTCTCTATAGGTATTGACGGCCTGAATGTCGAACTTGTACATTTCCACTTGACAGGAGTATGCTTTCGGTGTTAACTTCAGAACGGTATGAAGAGGGACTTTTAGATATGGCAAATCGTCCCTATTCTTATTGGTGAAATACGCCAAAATACAACGTAGCACAGCCTGGAACATGAATATGAACCACAAAGAAAAGAATAACACTTACTTGGTGTGATACGACCAGAACATTAGACTGACGCTCTAATTCCATTATAACAGGTTCCAATCGGGCAACCAAGTCTTCGTAACTCTAAACAATTGTTTTAATTCGGTGAAAGCAATAGAAACGAACCTCTCCACTTGGATATCGATAGTGATATTTATCCTTATCACGTTCGGCAAATTGTTTTGGATACCGATCTTCGAAATCTTCGTATGTTAGTCCTTCACAAATACCCTGCATAGTCGAAAGTAGAAAGAAGTAGCATAAAAATAGTTACCGCATCAATTTCATCCAATACTTTCCAGTACTCCACGTGAGCGGCTAAATCTCGCAAATGATTTGCTGTCTGTGCAGCTCTGATCTTTTGCGATGACCAAATTCGTAAATCATGTAGAGATTCGGTCTGAATCGAGTAATTACAAAAATAGTTTAAAACATTGTTGTTACCTCAAAGTACTCGCGCATCTTCTCTGCATACTTCATTCCGTTTTCACTAAGAGGACTGTCACCACCAAGCCGTCCGATCTGATTGTATTCACTTTCACCATGCTGTAAACAATACTAAATTGAATATTCCACCTTGAAACTCACTCTACTGAGGTATATACTGCGAGGTAACAGGTGAATATTCATCAGAAAGTAGACTACTCGACTTTGGACGTGCCCATTCACATTGTGAACATAAAATGACTTGCCGGCGTTTATTACCTGAAAGTAAATAGTGATATGAATAAGGGATACACAGAACAACCTTGATATAGGATAATTCCTCATCGTATTCTTCATCAAGTGGCTGGTACTGAAGTTTGTAGTTTTCTATTCTCTTCATAAAATCTTCTTTGGCTTCTTCTTCGGTCATGATTCCTTTGTAGTCGGGAGAATTGATTTTGACTTCCTAAAATATGCAACAATTGTGTTTCAAAGAAAGCAATAACGTTAATTAGGCATCAGTACTAGGCAAATATAAACTTACCGTTATGTTAGAATTAATGACTTCTGGATCATCACAGACACTTTCAACGAAAAATACTCGGAAAGCCATGTCTCTGCCAGGATGTCGGCAGTAGTCAATCAACATCTTTCTTCGCTCTCTTGTTGTATTGGTGGCGTCAAGGATCTGAAGCCATATGATTGGGCGGCTAGTTTACTAAAACTTACAGCTACTTCACCCTCCTTGCTATCCAAATAACGGCTCATATCTTCGATAGCAAGACGAGCGCAATCGCTTAATGAAAAATAATAAATATTTTAGCCCACAATCAACATACTCTCTAATCTTCTGCCCAGATACATTGTAGGGACTGAAGAATTCGTATTCTCCCTGCTCCACAAGATTGCATGCTTTTCTTCTATACTCGCCAACGTTGAAGGCTGAAAAGTTCTGAATGAGAAACAGAAACATGGGTTTGCAAAAGGAAAAATATCAGATGTAGCGACTAAAAACTGGAACGCGGGTTTCACATTTTGCAAATGAGATAGAATTGTTGCCAATGACTATTGGAGCATAAGTTGTAAGCTAATCGGGCGACATTTAATAAAAGCGGTTAATAATGTCAACGAGTAAACCATATACCTCTTGTTTTTATACCAATCCAATTCAGATAGCGGCAAAGTTTGTGAGAAATGTAGGTTTTCCCACGAGCTGGAAGTCCGACCAAAGCGATCACATTCGGAACGCGAACTTGCTCATTCGAACTATCTGAAACTTTCACATTACAATTCTTTTCTTGGCCGGCAAGTTTCATAGTTTAGACCTAATACTTACCGTGTAACATAGTGGACTAATTGAACAAACTATAGGCAAAATTTCCCAAGTATTCTCTGCAAGCACTTAGTAA
This sequence comes from Phasmarhabditis papillosa, assembly GCA_034691345.1. NCBI lineage: Eukaryota > Metazoa > Nematoda > Chromadorea > Rhabditida > Rhabditidae > Pellioditis > Pellioditis papillosa. The sequence goes on from JAQGAV010002158.1 coordinate 12,375, forward strand.
ATTAAAAAGTAAACAGAAGTGTTGATAAGAACCGGAGATAATAACAAGTAAAACATGATAATAGTATAGATAAATCGCGAGAACTTCATACTTTGTTGTTACCAGTTTTAGCAGTGAACCAATTTGGGAAATGATTTTGTCGACCCCACGGAACATTAATCTTTACTGCACTACCATCGTACAAAGAAAGGAATCGATTATCGATAACGATATATTTGTCACTTATCAATCTTATCGTAATGTTATAAATCGTATTCTTTGAAAAACTCGTGTTCCCTATATAGTCCGTTTCAAGATCTGCTTATTCAACTGTCAGATTATATTAGACAAAATTGAAATAAAAGAACATTATTTCAAACAGACGTTCCATAACATGTTTAGACAATTGTTGAAGCGGACTAAGTATTCAATGTGATTTATATCAATAACTCGAACTATAACTAACCTATACCGTTGAATTTTGGCTTGAAAAACGTCATCTTCCGTTGCGGAACGCCAGCAGGAGGAGCCATTTTTATAACTGAAAATGAAAAAAAAACTATGATGCGGATTTAACTTAATAGAGAAAGCAGTTTTGCACGAAAGCAAGACAAAGTTCAAAGTCCAGATAACAGGATATGATGTTACACTTAAGACGATGGAAAGGACGGCCGGGAATTGGTCTAGGGAGTTCCCGTTCATATCGATTAAATAGTTTTTAACTATTCTTTTAAGCATAGTTAATGCGTTTAATCCACTACGAGACACTCATGGCCTTAGTATGTGAGTGACTAGGCGACGTCCCTATTTGTGGTGTAGAAGTGAAAACGCGGCTAAATTGAATTAATTGAACATGTATTCAGTTTTTGCAAAAAGAAAAGACAAGATGCTTTCGAAACTATGTTTTTCTAGCATTAGCCTTCCGGCTTCTTGGTGATTGGGTTTAAAACAAATCAAAACATCCGAAAAAGAAATTGTGCAACGTCTGAAAAATGTTAGTTTCTTGCAAGATTTCAAGCGGCCATCACATTTACTTTTTATATATCTAAATTGCTACCAGAATTGTATCCATCGAGCACATTTCGGACTTTTTCAGTTTTTGATTCACCGTAAACCATTTCATGCCATTTCAATGATATTGGGAAGTTCTCTCATATAAAAGTGTTTATATCTACGAGCATGTATAAAACCTATTAAGAAGAATATATATTCTAAATCAAATATCTAAATTGCCTAAATAATCTTTTCAAAGGTTGACAGTGTTAATATTGGCCGGTTCCTAGAGATCTTGCATTGTGTTCGAATGGACATTCATTCGATTACAGCGGGCATGGTGAGAGAACAGCGACTTTCTCGACCCATCAAGCATTTGTTACTAGTGAATGTCAATTATAACAATAGAAACTATAATTAATATAGTTATAAAGTTATAGATATTATATAAAACTAAAGTTTGATTGTAAAGGCAAAGGCAATGAAACCTACAAATTCATACCAAAATTGTCAGAAGTTCATTTTTTGCAAAGTCAGAACTGGTTACCGGCCCGGCCGGATAACCAACTCTGTGCAAAGTTATGGTTTAAAAACTACATTATTACCATGAGTTCTGGCCGGCCGGGCCCATAAGAGGCCTGGGCCATTCAGAGTCTAAACCATTAACTTATGCTTTACAAGATATCCCCGAAAAGTTGTAAGATATATGTAATTTTTTATTATTTATGTTAAAATTATAGTTAACAACTCCCACGGGTGTGTTAAATAAATTATATTCATATTGCAAGGGAAAGCGTGGTGGCAAATACTTGAAAACATGAGTAATCAGTTTACTGAAACTAGTACTCTGTCATTTTACATAAGTCCTCGAAGAGCCCACTTGAAAATAAATATTTCAAAGCTTCTTCCAGAAGCTAGAAGAAAGCAACATGTTTAGAAGAAAAATATAAACGATAATAAAAGTATTGAATAACTTTTTCATGGTGCCGCACTTAGCAATTGCTTTATTTATTTTGCCAATGACGAATTGCTCAAGATAGTTAGTGGTAAATACGTTAGTGATGTTGTTGTCAACTAGGCTTGATCATTCCTCGGTCTCACTTGTTATTTCTCTTTGTCTTATCAAATAATAAAGCAGTGAGCGTCAATAACGAAAAGTGGTCAGGCCAAACACAAAAATAGCAAAAAGTTATAGGGAACACCGCGAAGAAAAGTCACCTTGTAAATAAAGTCTAGTCCTCTAGACTTAAAGGTCGAACCAATTTAAAGGACTGTGATATATGAACTCTGCCACGTGGAAAGTACGTAAAGTTGAGGTGGGCCGCTGGGATTTTGAGAACGAGCAATAAATTCGGAAAGAGAGTCAATTCAAAGTTTCGAACTAGAAAATCATTGTTAAACCAAGTCTTACAGAAACTAGATAGAAGTTTGGATCAAACTACCTGATCTTAAGTAAAACTATAAAGTTTTCAGGAAAATAAAATACTTGAATAGTATTTTGGAATATAGCACAGGGAATAGGAGTGAATCATTTATTAATAAAATCTGCCCCTTATAAAGGGTTGGATAACAAGAATACAAGAGATCACAGAATACTACTGGGCCTTTTTGAGAAGGGAGCCAGGGTGGATTCGGAGGGAGTATTCCATTCCACAACTAAAACTAATTATAAAGCAAAACTACACAACTTGAGCGGGAACTTGGATCCTGGAAAGTGAGCTGGTTCTTTAATCTGACTCTTTGTAATGCTTGGCTAACCCCATGGGACCAAAGGCCCGCGCTTACACTTACGTGCTTTGTTGAAGTTTTTTAAATACTTAGTCGCTGCTCGTACATAACAGACCTTTTGAGCCTTTCTTGGGTGCTGAACAACATAATTTATTACGGTTGTACTTTAAAATATAAGCTATAATATTAATAATGAATGTCTATTTGGGGTAAAGTACTCTATATCCTCGGAGTGCAAAGTACGCATCATAGTGTTACACGTGAAAAGAGCACACAAGGTTAATAGAGGTACAATAAATAATACGAACTACATTTGAGCTCTATATAATAGACTAGAACCATGCTATTATGGTATAAAAATATAATAGATAAAGTAGTCAAATAACTTTATAAAATGGAAAATTTGAAACGTTGGTTGGATCAACTCTCAAGCTTTACCTTAAATTCAAGAGGAGATGTGTTTGAAACAGAGCATAAAGTATATTACAGCAGAACTGGTTAACTGCCCGGTCTGAACCGGCCCGGCCGGGCTGATAACCACCTCTGGGGGTACATAAAGCTGGTAACCGGCCCGGCCCAGCCTGAAATTTTAAAACCCAGACCGGGCCGGGCCGGCCGGATAACCACCTCAGTATTACCAGGGTTAGTTTTTCAGCGCAGTATCTTATGAAGAAGCGGTATTAAATAAATAAATGTACACATGACCTTACTTTTGATGAACAGGCTTCTAAAGATTTACCATTCATTTTTCTATAACACTTTATATAATAGAGTTTATAGACTGATTATATAAATCCATAATTGTGTTTTCCTTCAGATCTGGTTACCGGCCCGGCCCGGCGCGGCCTGAAATTTTAGAAGTCAGGCCGGGCCGGCCGGATAACCAGCTCTGTTTTCCTTCATTATATTGCATCAGAATGTGTCGCTCGAATTCTCATAGAATATTTTCAATCGGCCCTTTCCTTTCATTTATAAATGTCACGTGTCACTTGTTTTCAAGGCATTTGGCTTAATGAAAACTTGTGCTTGCCAGGGGGGACCCGGAACTTTAATTCATGTTATATTGGCTTCCAACTTCTGCGCTAACTAGAATATGGGGTTGGGCTTTATGGTTCAAAATTTTTCCAAAATGTATGTATAGTTTTTACGCTTCCATCTTTTCACTACGTTAGTTTTCATAGGTTTTTAACTTCGCTGGCGACCATTAATTAATTGACTTCTTCGTTGACTTCATAAAATTCCGATTTGCTATTCCAAATACATGGTTTACTCGAAACACTCTGAATGAAGTTCAAAATAAAGCAATGAGAAGAAGACATTTGTATCAAATAAAATATGTTTTACCTTACTGTAAGGTCCTTACATAGCCATCCAGGGTTTGGAAAAGCCGGCCGTGCCGGCCCGTTTCTCAAATTTTCGGCACTGGCTTGGCCCGACCCGGTCCGATTTTCCAAAAAGTCGGCCCGTGAAATTCCCAGTCCTGTAGCCATCCTTAGATTAAAGCGTTATACTACAAAATAAATTCGCAAATGCTCACTATTATATATAGGTTCTTACCCAAACATATGCCAAGACCATAACTAAATGGTTTAGAAAATATAATGATAACCGGAACCACGGTATCTCGTGGAATGCAAAGTCAATCACTTTAGAAAGACCGAAACCCATGAAGTTGGTTTTGAAAGTACCAGGTTAAAAGTAAATGCTGCTGATTACAGATCAAGTACAACAAATCTAACAGAGATGGCTTAGATCTTAATAAGGATTCATTTCAATTGGAAGAATTGGTGTTACTTGGCAAAGAATAGCAAGAGACGAGCCCAGAATATTCAGAAATATGATTA
>JAQGAV010002159.1:0-16912 GCA_034691345.1 Phasmarhabditis papillosa
TATTGCACTAGGTTACCATTTAAAACGTTTAAGTCGAAAAAAAAATGTATTTTTTATTAATTTTTTTGTAATAAACAACAAAAAAAGTGCCAAAAAAAGCCGGCCCGGGCCGGGCCGGGCCGGATAACCAGCCGTGGATATAGCTATATCTAGATACTCACTCGCTCATCGGTCCCGCAAATGCAATGCAGATTCTTATCATACTCGGGAATCTCGTGCATTAGACAGCAAATCCTTTAGCTTGTTGTTGGCTAAAGATAGTAAGTCTGGCAATACTGCCAGGCCAAGGAACATGGTTCACATATTTTCTTGGGAATCGCATGAAACAGAACTACTTTGCAGGCTATAGCAGCCTACCCGGACGTGCACGGGAAGTCCATATTCAAATTGGGACAATTTTTCTTTTTTGTATGACTACTTTAATTTCAATTCAGTATTTTTTTTTCGCAAAAAATACATAAATCAGCCGGTAGGAATGAAACCCGAGATTATATCTCATTTTCAAAAAAAATATTTGAAAAGCGACTTTCCGCGCTCGTCCGGCCATGCCCGGGCCGGCCGCCCGTGCGCAGCCCTGACGACAGCTAAGTGGCATGTCGGCATACGAAGTCTCCGTCAATCCGCGCGGATCCGTGATCCAGTGTTTGAGGAGGAATAAAAATAACTGCTTGCCATAATTGATGAAAAGAAGCACCGGTATGATATCGTACCGGTGCTCTTTTTTATCATTGTTTTCTGTTACACTACATCTTTGTTACGCATTTTGATCAGATCTCCATCCAAAAGTATATTTTTAATGAGTAACTAAAGGTTTTTGTATAAAGGCTGTGAATATTCCATCTTATTTCAACTTCAAAATTATCTTTCTTTATATTACGACCACTTTCACCTAAAGTTTTGATACATTTCTTTTCAGCTGTCTAATGAGTTGGTCGCGGAACGTAGATCACCTAACATACACCTACGACCCTATCCAAGATGATTCTATAACGTTGGTTTATGTTCCTGACTTAGTTTTTCAATTCCTGCTTCAGGCAAGGACCTAATTGTCACAAATGTATGAACCGGCTCTTCCATGATAAGAAGCTCATCAATGTCGCAATATTCCGCATCTACACTTCTATAGGGATTGTATCCTTTACTCCCAGTAAGAGTTCAGTTCATAGTTTTAACAGGAAAATTGCTTAGGTTCCCTGGTGTTCTCTAATGGTAGCGATTCCCCTTTTTCTATGAAGAATATTCCAGAGGTTTTCATTGCTATCATTATTATTATATCGAGAATTTCTATTTTCAGGACATAGTAGTCCTAAAATGTGTCTCCTGTGCACGCATGCCCCTTCGAAGAAAGTATCCAGAAACTGACGCTGATATAGTGTGTGAGAAACTGAATATTGAGAATATAATTTATTTGAGAACGATGTCACATCATCGTCCATTGCGCCAAAAAGGGCAAGGCAAGATTATCACACTTCACCAAACGACGACGGACCCACGGCAGTACTATCATACAATTGTGGAGTATGAACACATTTATTATTAACCCTAAACTCTATTTCAGCTTCCAGTTTCCGAAAGCGAGGGAGAACATAGAATATGTGAATCGATGGAGCAGGGTATAGATGTAGGTCTATTTGATCATTACAGATGTGCACCTTCGTTAGTACCATTAACCAAATATTACTGCTTTCATCCCAAATATATTAGACCACAAGTAAACGAAAACGGTGTTCAGCGTGTAGCAATAATTTTGATCAACGAGCAAGGTGCTGTTATTTATTGCAGGAATGTCATGTACCATTTGTGCGAATTTCTGCGGCTGAGGAGGGATTAAGATCAGAAGGCGTCCTTACATCAGTGCCTGGAATCTCGGATAAGGATGCCACCGTCGCTACTCATATTAAGGCAACAAACGAAGAAGTAAGCAGTTATATATATATACTAGTTGAATTCTTTCAAACTGTTTTTACTTTCAGGTACCTGTTGCGGAAGAAACTTTGGAAAATTCAATAAGCAAAGCAAGTCATATAGAAAATGCAGAAGAACATAATGACGTTGGATTGCCGTGTACTGAACGATGGAATATTACCTTTTCCAGGTCTCGTCTACTCCGACTGAGAAACAATCATTGACTGAAACCAAGGATCTTCCGGTAAAAGATATATTTTTGAATACGACAAGCATATTATTCAAGAATAACTCTCAGCTCGCTGCCAATTCTACTTCCCACAGTTCAATAGAAATAGAAGAGCAATCATTTGCGTCTAAATTGACGTGCTCCTCGTCAATTCAACCAAGCAATCCCAACCTCGGAAAGGATACGGTTTGTAGTTTATTTTATCCCATTTTGCAGAGAAAAAATCTCCTATTGTAGATTTTAAACTAATTCGATTAATAAATCAGTTCAGCATTGATATCATATAGAGTCAAATGATTCGGGCCAGATTGTAGGAAATTCGTAATGGGGAAACGATTATTTTCGTTTGCATCTAGTAATGCATACCTCACATCGTAAAACAGTATATGATTTTAATAACATCAACGATGAATACGCAGCGTGATGTTGCTCCTACATTGCCTTACAATTTAGTTTTCTTCAGGGTTACAAACCTCCACTCGTTGATATTCCTGATTCTAACGTAGCTGCCACTGTTATTTGCAATCAATTGTCTCTGGTTCGTTCACAGCATTTGCAGACTGTTGTACATTTAGTTTCTAGAATGTCTCATCCCCAAATAGTGGACAAAAAGTTAGTGCAGAAGAAAATCATGATGCTGCTCCTGAAGTAGTTACCGAAAACAGAACTGAAGTGAAGCAAGAAACTGCAGAGGTAATATATTATCATTGACAACTTAATTATCTTGTCGACATTTGCTGTGAGTACTATAAACGCTTGCTATTTTTAGGTGTCGTCAACGGACAATTCTGCCTTGGTGGAACAGGCTCTTGGCATTTGCAACAGTACCTTTACTTTTCCTTTCATGTACGGAAGAAGACCAAGTGATAAAGATCTAGTACCAGGTTTATATTTGTAAGTTAAGCTGATATATTTGCCAAATTCAGAGAGTGATGCGCTTCGAATGATTCTACCGTTCAATAATCCAGATATCCTGCAAAAGCTGGCTTTCAACTACTTTGCTGCTCCTGTCAGTTACATCTTTATAACAGTAACAGCTGAGATTTCAGCAAAAGTTCTTTTGTCGTTACTGTGATCATCATTTTGTATATTCGAGCGGTCCTGTGCTGGTGCAACATATTCTTTCCATCCCTCATTTGGCTGCTGTCAGTTTGTTTGAAAATGTAACAGCCTTGAATCTGTTTTAGGTCTATGAGAATGGTTATGCGTTTAGCTATTCTGAAGACGTTGCCAAATTGACAGCAATCTGTAAAAAATTGCAGATCACAGTTCCAGGTTCTGCTTGGGATCTTCCCTATCAATACTTCTGATTACAGACACTAATCTTCCTGGAATGGTATTAAAGGACACACAAACTTTAAGGGAATGTGATGATCTTTCAGTCTCCACTGCAAATACGGTAGGAGTGGTTATTTAAAATCAGATATATTTTATATTTAGCCTATTGTATCGCTCGAAGAAAGAAGTTCGCTTATCCAACAATCTTATGGAAACAAAAATATACCAGTACTTCGTTATTTCTGTACTTAGAAACCTGATATTTTGAAGGATTGCGATCATTCTGCCAACTTTATTGAACAGGATAAAGTCAATAAACATCCAACCGAGGATTCGTTGGCGTCCTGTGAATCATCTTCTAACTCGGATCATAGCTGTAAACAGGAAGAGGTTGTCTTCTCATAAATGTTCTGATATCCCACATTTTAGTTATCGACACCACGCAATAGTACTGAATGTGACATGTCTCCTATGAGCAAACCTCCTGGAGTACGTTGTTTTAGTTGTTTAAAATAGCTATATTCTTCAGTATTGCGATCCACCTGCCAGCTCTATTCTTGAAAGTATTGAAGCGTCTATGGGTTTTAGTGGTCAACTTCCATTGGTTTGCTCATATTATTTATAGCTTAATGTTTGCAATTAATTCAGAATAACAGCGAGCCCACTCCAGTTTCTTTGTCAAATTTGAAACATTCGGAAGAAGAAACAACATCAGTTGGACATGTGCCATATATGCTGAACCCAGACAGTCCACAGGTAATGAATAACGAGTCTGATTGTTTGTTTTCGATACGAGTGTCACGTAAGATTTCTATTGGCATATCTTTTTCTTGTATGATTTTATTGTTTAGCTTTCCTCACTTCATACACCATTTGTGCAGCCGAATGTATCCTGTTCAACAATCGTTGGGAATCAAGGGATTGGCTTACCTTTCATGTTTGGGAGAAGTCTCCACGAAGTTGACGATCCCATGTCAAGTAGTGTTCTTCTGTTAAATATGTTTGTCCATTTCATATTTTAGTCGACGATAAGACTCATACAATTACTCATTTCAAAAAGTTCGCGAAAAATGATATTCTATCAGCGTTATCTGAACATCATTACTTTGGTGAACAGGTGTGTGTTACTATTTTTATGAAATAAGTTAATAATTTCATATTCAGAAAACAATTGATTGCATTATATGCCATAAAACATTTCATTCTGAATATGCTTCCAGTTTGATCCGGCATTTTACTACTATGGAGCATTGGAATAATGTTAGTATTTCGCCCACTTCAAAAATTTACCTGCTTTTTAGGTGCTTCAATCTAACCGCGTGTTTAGCTTTTCCAAGGATTACCAAAAACTTTTCGAGATGTACAATGAAAAGTGTACAGGTGGCTTTTGTATGATAATCTAATATGTGACACAAATTTTAGGAAAACAGAAGCCTATCAAACCCCCCAGGATTCCATTTGTGAACAAAGATATCCTTAAAAGGGGAGCTATTGCTTGTAAGTATGCGGTTCAAACTACAATAACTGGATTGACTTTCAGTTGAAAAACTATTCAATTGTCTGGCTTGGCTGAGAGGTTCTGAACTTTTAGATGAAGGGTTTTCGAAATATATGCTGTGCATCTTCCCTCATTTAAAGGTAATTTGTTTTACTTTTGCTAGCTATGATAGTCTAGAAATTGTTCAAATGTTATCTGTGTAAACATAAAGTCGTCTGTCAACGAAATTCAAATGATTACCTAAGTCATTTTCTTTCTACCGAACACATTGTGAAGGTAAGTTTACTGTCCTCCATACAAGAGTGGCGTTCATTCTTTAGGCCGTAGAAAACGGATGGAACCTTGGACCAGAATATGAACGTCTCATAGGTCTTGTTTTATCTTATTTGAGAGGAAACGATCGAATAGGTAATTCAGACTCTGCCAACTATAATAAGGTTTCTAATATTCAGCGGAGGCAGCAGATGTGACAAAACAGATGCAGTGTGCTGTTGAGAAGAAGCAGTTTTCAAGCAAATGTGCAGATTATAAGCATCTATTCAATGAGATTCCGTAGAAATTTTTTAAAATTCTGTAATATGTTTTTTTAGATTTATGTTTAGGCCATTTGTAGTTTCTAGTTTTATCCCATGTTATGTTAGACTTCCAGTTTTTGTTTTTTTTAATTTTTCCATGTTTCCAAATTTGTGATATGTATATCAAATTGAACGACTAGTATTGTCATTGTGTAATTTGCAATTTGGTTGAAATAAAGGTAGTAAATAGTAGTTTACTTGCAACATTAAGGAATGATTTTCAAAAAATTTGAAACCATCTTCATGTAGAACCTTTTTTGTGTCTGACATGTCATGTGTTGGACTATCATATCCAGAGCTATACAATAAGGGTCCGTTTTCTTAATTGAACCATTCTAGATAAAGTGGTTTATGAGTATTTTTGCTCCCTTAAGCCCATATCAACCACACGGTTTCGGAAACTTGATAGGCACTTTTTCTCATTTTTATTGCTTTACCTCTTTACTGATTGAGAGAAGAAAAGGAGTGGAAACCGTAGTTCACAGCTAATAAACACTCTCTTGACTAGCAGCGGATGCTCTTTTTGTACAGAAAAATTTGCCACTTCTTCAACATGGTTGAGTTGTTCATGGTTCGGCTTACGCCAGTTATATTTAATGGGAGTCACTTTAGTGGCGCCCTGCATTTACTGTTCCGCGCCCATAATTTCACGCGGCCATTGCCATAATGCGAATTTCAAATTTTCAAAGGCCTTTTGGTTCTTATTCTATTTTTACTTATTTTTATTAAAATGGCGTGTTTCAGACTCATTTTATCGAATTTTGTAATAATAAAATTGCACGTTGGATCCTCCTGTACATAGTCCCTTTGCCTGCCAAGGCGTTACTATGGACGGAGGAATATCTTCACGTATCGATGTGAAGAATCATCGATTCCCCTATGCAGTGGTTTGGACTCCGCTCCCGTTAATCACGTTAGTTTGAGAAGTTTATGAAGTTATTAACTTTTCCATTTAGGTGGCTTTTCCCCGTTATTGGTCATATGGGTATTGCAACAAGCAGAGGAGTTATTCGTGATTTTGCAGGAAGCTTTTATGTATCAGTACGTTTGTGCAGGATTCATCGGATTGTATTTTTTATTTAGGAAGATAACATGGGTTTTGGATGGCCAACTCGTTATTGGCAGTTAGATCCGTCGAAAGTTGCTGGAGGTGCCGAAGCTTTTGATAGAGCTGTTCGAGATGCTTCTGATGAGTATAAATGTCATACGGTAAGTATAGTTGTATTCTTGGATTTCAAAGGGATGATGAGGAAAACATTATTTTGCTGGATTAAGCTAGGGTTTGCTTTCGGTACTCTTGTTTCTGCCGAGTTACTGCTCTTATTTTTATTTTTTGCAGCATAATATATTCTGTGACAACTGCCATTCGCATGTGGCACTTGCTTTGAATAACATGAATTACGACGGCAAGTCCAATTGGAATATGGTTAACCTTGCCTGGTACATTTTAGTTAAAGGAAACTTTGTTGGGTTAGTTGAACATTCATAGCAAGGAAAATCTAATTGCTTTTTAGGATCTCAGGCTTCCTCAACCAATGGCTAGTCTTCATAATTTTCTGCGCAGTTGCCTTTTTCATAACGTTCATTTTGTAGACTGTAAATAATATTTATGTGATTAATAAACTTATTTATTTATATGTTTTATAATTTTCTACCGGTGATGGTGTCGTTGCCATTCTTTTACATGTTTGTTTCTTCTTGTTATTTTATTTCAATGGTTTCAAGGTTTAACAATGGTCCGCCTCACTGTTGAGACTATCGACGATGCTCCACAATACATCAACACACTCAGGGATCGTGAGCTAAATCTGAGAGGCTTCAAAATTCCCGCCATCGAAAATATGGGAGTTACCAGAGTAAGTGATTGCTTAATTTGGACATCGTAATGTTTGTTATTCATTAAGGATCAATTCGATGTGATTGACCTGACGGACAACGACATTAAGAAAATCGACAATTTCCCGCTATTGAAGCGGTTGAACACCCTTTATCTGCATAACAATCGTGTCCAGTATGTGTATTAAATTGTACTAAGGCTAACTTCATTCTTCTTTAGGCTTATACAAAACGATGTCGGCGCGCAGCTTCCCAATTTGAAGACTCTGGCTCTCACAAACAACAACATTTGTGAGCTGGGAGATATTGATCCACTTGCATCGTGCAAAAAGTTGGAGTACTTGACGTATGCTTTCATGGAAAAAACTTGAAATTAATTTAAATTTTTTCAGACTCATTGGAAACCCCATTTGCCATAAGGCGAATTATCGGCATTATTTGATTTTCAAACTGCCGTCGGTCCGTGTCATTGATTTCAAACGAATCCGTTTAGCGGTGAGTAGGGTGTGATTGGACAACATGGTTCGTTTTTGCTCAGTGGTATTTCTCCTTACCATTCACGAATTGTTTCATCGTCTACTCACTATTACGGACACTGCCAATATCATTATAGCTTGCTAATTTTAGGAAAGAGAAGCTGCCAAAACTATGTTCAAAGGAAGCAAGGGAAAGAAGAACCGTGAGAACATTGGTCGCAGTTACCAAACAGCAATGGAAACAGATGAAAAAGAAAACGAGGCCCAACCAAAACATAGAAGCGCCACCCTCTCTGACCAAGACCGTTCTAAAATTCAAGAAGCCATTGCTGCTGCAAGCAGTCTTCAAGAAATTGAGTACCTGCAATCAATTCTTTCGTCTGGAAGAATTCCCGACAAGGGATGGAACAAGATGATGGATCTCATTGGCGATAACACTGCTGCCACTGAAGGGTGCGTTTTAAACATTTTTTTTAAGTTACTGAAAATTGTTTTCAGCTTTGTTCCGGAAAACGAAGGAGAAACTGTAGTAGAGGCAATGGAGTCATAAGACAAAAAGGTATTTCGTGAAATGGTACATTCTTAAAACGTTTTTCAGTCTTCTCCCTCATAAATAGTGTCAGTTGCCGGTTTTGCGTTATTTTCCTATGGCTGTGGTAAGTCGTTGTTTCTTGTTTTCCCTGAATCGGCTATATTATCGATAAGAACGATGACGATACACAGCCACTTTTATTTATGTTACTTTCTCATTTGTTAAATGTTGTATTTTCATCTTGATCTTGGTCTCGTTGAGTGGCGATTTAGTGAGTGTTACTTTGATTGTCTCTCTTTGTTATTTTTCATAAACATTAAATTTTATTTCACGCATGAACTTGTATTGCATATAATAACAATAATATTGAATGAGGAGCGGTAACTATATTGGCTGGATTGTTGATATGTGAGTTAATTTTCGCTACATGTTTGTATAAATATCTTCGCGTCGGGGGAAGAAATGTCAATCTGTCCAGGTAACCCGTCTGGATTAAAGAATAAGCTGGGTGGAAATGGAAGGCGAATATAATACTGATACAGCATACTAGTGGAAAGGCAGTTAAGCAATTTACGGGGATGTATCGAGCGCCTATGAGCAATAAATAAAAATATATGTGACGAGATTATTAGAATAACAATGAGTGATGGTGGATAATAAATATAATATTGACTCGGGGGTGGAAATATGCTTCTTACGTGGGGAAGCTAACTTTAAGGTTCTTTCGTTGGGCTACTTCGTTTAGCACTTCATTCACGGTTCTTCTAGAGGTTTCCGGACAGAGTGCCCACATAAGCACCATGAATATGGCAGTCGGGATGAGGAACATGAAAAGGGCTGATGCGCCTATCACATTGGCAAGAGGGTAGAAAGCGAATTCGACGGCAATTTTGGTAAGGGCTTCGAACATTGTCAGTTTGGAAACTGAGGACAGCAGAAGGTTGCGAGGTACGAGCTAAATATAAAAAGGTTTATTGTGAAACCATTTTTAATAAGGATATAGCGTTTGTAGCTGAAGGTATAGTGTTGTGTTCAAATATACAGGTAATATATGCTCATGGTTGGATATGAGTTTACTGATTGATACTTAATTGATTTAGTAGCGCTTCGGTTTATTTTATGTCTAATCTATTGTTGATTCAATTCCTACCTCAGCTGCATAGAATCTTGATACGGAGCCAATACCACAGGCATTAATTAGCAGAAGTGTGGAGAGTCCAGTGAAAGTGGCCACCTGAATAAAAAAATCAATAAATATATTTATTTAGCTTTCATATTGTCCTGATTTATTCAAACCTATAGTTTTAACAAATAGTTATGTTATGAGTGAAATAACGATCGTTTCCGTTTCGTTGAGCTATTTTGTTGTAATTTCTTAATTCTCTGATTAGTTTTTCTTCACAAATACAGGTTTTCCATCCTTTCTCGGGGCTTTCTCGGCAAACCGTTAGAATTTACCTTCCAATCAGCTCCAATGTCAATTCCGATCATCATGACAAGAAGTGACATGAAGGAGACTACGGTAGATATTAGCATCAAGGGACGGCGACCGAGTCTGTCAACCAGGAACACGGGAACAAGGGTGACTGGGAGACGGAGAAGGCCTGAAGAGTAAGAAATTAGGAATAAAATTCCTTTATGTCAGGTTAATTGGTATCCTTATAGTCGACGGATGAATTGCTTGCATCTAAAGGTCTATTTATTATAATGCGAGCACACAATTATATCGGTTGCTTGTATATTTCTTTGCATTTCCGCGCTCCTTCTAAATTCTACCGTACACCCTTGCAAACTATTCATCCGTCGACTATAGTTAGCTGATGTTAGATTGTGATTTCCAGTAAACAGAACTGGCGGAAAATTAACTTTTCGAAGGCGACTGCAAAAATTCTCAGCTGAGAGAGTTCTGTTTTTTTTCCGGGAATTCCGCTAGATACAGAGTGACTACAGATTGATTAAGTCCGGGCATTTTGGGACTCACCAACAATAAACGATCCATAGAGAGAGTGGTTGAAAGACCAACCACCCATTGTGTGTAGGATAAAGGTACTGTATGAGCGAAGACATCTGGCTCCGGTAAAGACGTAAGCAATCTGAAGAAGTTACATAAGTTTAATTCAAAATAATACTAAGGCCCAGAGGTGGTTATACGACCCGCCCGGCCCGGCCTGGATTTTCGAAAACTAGGCCGGGCCGGGCCGGCCGGATAACCAACTATGGGCTCGACCCAGGTTTTCATTGACACAAGTCTTGCTATCAAGTTTGGTTTGTTACCAAGTATTTTCGGTTTTGTTACTAAAACTAGCTTTGAAAACTTTTATATTATAACTATTTACTAAAATAACTTTAGTATCTCGGAATTCTTCCAGTACTGGTTCCCAGCAACACCGGATGTTGATAGTACGTGTTCTCGTCCCAGCAACTCTTTCCAAATAAGTGTAAGCGCTAAAAATAGAAGCAAGAACAATTGCCCTGTTACATGGTGGTTTTGCTGACATTACACTTGATATTTGCTTGATAATCGATCAACGCCATTATATATTATCATGTCGCGCAAGATCTTTGATTAACGGGCGCCCGTTGATGTCAGCGACGGAAGTACAGTAACCCGTACACCCACAGTAACCCAGTTGCGATTTGAGCGCGGGCGACATGCATCATAGTTCATAAAAGCAAGCGGTGGGTTCAATGGAAGATGGGAAATTTTGTGATTAATTTAATAGGATGCAGACCGAGAGAGACATGTTTCATGCCATTGATAATTTTTTGGCTTCATATGAATAGAGATGGTTTAAAACCCAATTATAGGTATAGTCGGCGGACAAACGATATGCAAGTTAAAGGTCTGAGTTCTCAATTTAAAATGCGCAAAACGCAAAAGAGTTATATTCAGTAATATATATTAGATGTTTTAGAAACATAAGTTCGATTTGTTGTTCTACATTGCATCTATGACTAGGCCGCGTTTTCGCGTGCCATTGCTATTCTACACTCCAATAAAATTTGCAGTTCGTACCGTACACCCCTTGCATAAGACTTGGTCGCCGACTATAAGAGAACAACTCGCAAGTTTTAAGGAAAGTCTAATGTGTCAATGTTCTAAATTTCTTACCTTCACCATTATTCCTAACCAGGCAGCATGTCTGATGACTCTAGACATAGGGTCGTTAGCCTTCCATGGCATAAACATGATAGCAGTGCCGCTGTGCTCACAATCAAGCTAAAACATTTAAAATTCATATTTGTTTCCGATGATTTTTTTAAATTTACTTGTGCAAAGATCTTTTTAGAAAGGATTACTATTACTATGGCTACAATGGCAAGAAGTGAACCGGCTGAATACAAGAAAATGATCACATACAAAATCTCATATGATAATGTGATTACTGGAATAAATAATTGTAATTGTAATTGACACTACTAAATATCTTGGAAATAAGTTGGAATTCGAGGCCCCAGGCGGTTTTGAAGAACAGGCTCAGCTCAAAATTTTCATCTTTGCTGTTGGGAGAATAAGACCAACCTCCCCAGCCTTAGTCTTCTGGTTCTTCTTGGATGCGTCACCACAGATTCTAATCTCCGCATCGACCGACGGATCATCTTCAGATACTCCATGATAGGCAGCGAGAGCTTTGCGAGCCTAAATATAATGACCGATTACTCCGGTTTCGTTGAAAATTGTAAGTTTTGGATTGGAATAGTTTTGGATACTGATTTGTTTAAGCACTTGAAACTTTTTTGTATCCCAGAGAAATATATCTTATGGATTCATATTCATATTCTGACCCACTCTGTTTTGATCTTAGCTAGTTTAGTATTATTCCAACATTTGCTATAGTCTGATTCAAGACTAATAATGGGGTTCGTAAACTCCATTATTTCTCTTCAGACTATAGCAAGGTGACAAAAACTCTGCCCGACACAAATCCGTCTCCTACCTGTTCCTCGTCTCCCCACTTCTCCATAATGAACTGCGGTGATTCCCAGACAAACAGGAACATCAGCAGGGAGCAGGCGGACACAATGGCATTTGGAATAAAGACAAGAGGCCATAGATCATCATTCGAAAAGGGAACACCGACTGCTTGTGTTAGAAGGGATCCTGAAGGGAATTGGGTTACTGTAATCGGGAGTTGTATGTGTAAAGATTAATGACTTATACAAAAACTAGTGTTATGGTGTTCAATGGTGGCTTTTGAGTTTTAAAAGGTATTTGCAAATTATGTTTTCTATATTAAGGAATGGATGTGTCAACTTTCGGTTCCTATGAAGAATTGGGATTCAGTGGATTACGGTAATCACTAATTTGGCTGTGAATTCTGTTTTATTCCGTAAGAAGATCAAATGAATGACCAAATGCTTTAGCTTACCAGCAGCCATAAAGAACTCTTGCATGGCGGCCATTCGTCCACGAATTCGCGGAGGAGCGCACTCTACTATCCACACTGTAGCGTTTACACTATTCACTCCGTTGGCGAGGGACCTAGAATAACGTTGTAAGCTTTACCAAACCGGGTATTTGAAGTTTTAATAACGAGGTATTGTTTAACCAAATTTCGATAGAGTTTGAAATATTTTACTCGATTTCAACTTTGTAAAAACAGTTTATCAAAACAATCATAATCAATTTATAAACGGAGCAATCTTTCAGTATATTATAAAAAGGCACCTAGATGTGCGATTCGTAGAATATAAGCTTACCATATAATTCTTCCCACAAAAAGCAGTTCGAAATAGTTTCCAATGTACTTGGAGCTAGCGCATATAAGTGCTCCAGGTATATACATGGCACTTGCAACCAAGGCAGTTCGCTTTCTACCAAGGGTTCGGCACATATAACTAGCCAGGAATTGACCTAAGAATGAAAATTGAACGTTTTAATTTCATATTTGAAGTTTATTGTTTATATCTTTTTTGTATTAACATTTTCAATTAAGTTCTACCAACTTTGTAGTTGGATCGTGCCGACTAACAACTAGTTGTAAAGTCGTTTCGGGAACGAATTAAAAGTTAGAATACCGTATACCAATCTCGATCCCCATTAAAAACATGGGTTTTAACCGAGTCACTAGAATTCGAAGTGATCTCACAAAGATTCTATGCCACCTCCTTCGGTTGTTATTGTTTATCCGCTTGAAACCCATTACCAAAAAAGAGAATCTTATTTTCTCCCTGGAGGTCTCCTAAACCAGCCACGAGTAAATAGCACCAAACCCACCAAAAATAGTAGCAATAGGAAACGTGACATTTAATAGAGACCATGTGATGTTCTAAAATAATACACTAATTAAACTATTAATAAAAATAAGAGTCATTGGAATTTCCGGCACGGTTCTGCACTCAACTCTTGGCCACAACTATTTGGTTAAACATAGTTTACAAGGAAAGTGGTATAAACAAGCAAAGAGTGTTGTTTGTTTGTTGTTTGAGTATTTTCCGAGGATGTTGCGTATTTTGCAAAAGTTGTTAACGCAACATCTTTACTTTTAATTAAGCTATAGTGTTGTGTGTTAATGTACCGTATCAATCACTTACAAACCACTTTTTAAAAACTTTTTGTTAATCAGAGAACCCAATTGATACGGGTGGAACTACGTCAAAAGCGAACGCAACCCGAGATTTCAATGACAATTTGAGGGGTTCACGTAGATGAAAGGGGGCTGTCTAGCTGAATTAAGGACGATGAGTAAGGGGAAAGATGTGCTGTTTTGTATTGGAAAGATAGAATAGAATTTGTTTTTGAGAACTGGGTTGGATCAAAGGATTCTTTCTCGCGAAAAGTTCTGTGTTTCCCTAAAGCGCGGTTGGTTAAAATCTTAGACAGTGTTGAACAAGGATCATTGAACAATTTTCGAGTTTAGTTTTATTTATGAAACATAGAAATACTAGCTACTACTGTTTGCGCAAGATTTTTGTTAGGTTTTATTTGTGCCAGCAACAACTTAAATAATGGATGATCATGGGATTAGGTAATTTTAATGTTGGTAACCACGTTGAACTTATAAGTCATGAAGATCGGGGATTGAGTTGCTTACAGGTATAGTCTTTTTCAAGATGAATAATGGAGTGTTACTTGCGTATTTTAAGGAAATTTTGCGTATATTTTCGGTTTTTGAATACGTTCAGAGCCATTTTCAATGAGATTCTTTTTTAACACTCCATCATTACTCTCGAATCAGACTATAATATAGTCTGTATTCATTACAGTAACCAGTGGAGAGCCGGTGTTACATAAAAATGAATATAAAATCTTTGATCTTAAAAGTACATTTATATGTATTTACCACCGCGCCTCCCTCCAGGATACTGCCCCAAGAACCTAGCTTATGATACAGACTATACTAGAAAACAAAGTTAAAAACTAACCAACGCATCGGCACTCATTGGTTTCCCCGTCCTCTCGGTCCATGATTCGTTAATATACTTCTCTATTTGAATATAAGGTTGATTAAGAACAGATGCAATGTAGCCCTGTTGGAACCCAGAAGACAAACACAATGCTAGCGATAACACGTGGATAGGCAATGAAGCCATCTGAAATTAATATTAATCAGTTTATTAATAATAATAATGCTTTGTATAAAACCAGGGTGGTCCTATTTCAAAAACTGACACTCTGAGGGTTATAAAAAGATTTGCACTAACAGACAGTTTTTAAACTATGCATAGTAAAATGGAAAATTTGAATATATTATATATAGTGAAAATTGCGCAAGGTTCAGTATTGGAGCAATATGATCTAAAAACGAAGACAATTCGTAAATAGTATGATGTTTTACATCAAAAATCTTTCAAAAAGGTTGAATTTACGTTCAAGGGACATAGGGAGAGCTATAGAGCCAATATATGGTAATTGGGCGAAATCAGTATTTAATTAAAACTCGAATACTAAATGACTAAAATTTACGGGATAAAAACGTTCTAGATCAGAAAAATTTCAAAAAACTGTCCCTATGTCCCTTTAAGACAAAACCTAATAGTGAAAATAGTAAATCTGATCATATATGCGAACAGTGAAAAGGTATCGTACATATATGAAGCTCTACGAATTCAAAAATGATCAATTTTCCAAGTCTATAACTAACGCAGTGGATTTCAGCATAATCCCTGCATGATGCTAGGATTTTGCCATATCGGGAAATTCCCGGACACATAAAGTAACATTTAAATAATAAATATATAAATAACTAACATCATATTTAATAATCCGTAAACAAACTTACAAATTCATTATATCTTACACTCCTGTTTGGGTCCCCAGGAGCGGGATTCGGAATTAGGCGATAGTCCTTCATTTTAGTTACAGTAACTCTGAGAGAGTTTAAAGGTCTGCTAGCTTTGGGGGTACGGTAGTTCAAGAACTCTTACAGCGAGTATCTTTCAGCTGTGAATGAATGATTGGTGCTAGCCGGAAGACAGGGGCAGTCCTTTGATTACTTTAGAAAGTGGGCGGAGCCGCAGGTTCCTTTGGTGGGACAGTAGTTGACTGCTTGGCGCTAATGAATTATAAAAATAGCCAGCCGCAGAGTGGCGGTGCCTGTACAGTCTGTATTGACGTTAATTTGGTGCTGGCTTCTTTATCGTTGATCCCTTGTCAACATGCATTTCGCCGCTCGCGCGTCAGTCTTAACAAAACGCACCCAACAAAGCGCCCCATTTCCGACGCGGCCGCGGCATAACTGGCTTTCTTTTAGGGATATCTTAGAAAGTTAGTAGGAAAGTTAACCGATCACCACTATTTCCGACACCTCCAGCTGATTTATCACATCGGCGGAAGCTCGCAGGAATTCGAAATGTACGCGATTTAGTGATTTTGAACTTTGAACTTCGAGAACCTTGCGAAAGTTAGATCAGCGCGAAAGTTTTATAGGGGGTGCTTGTCTCTTAGGAGGGTAGTTTTTATCAGGTTCCTATAGTGTGATTCAAGATGAATAATGGATTGTTACTTTCGTATTTTAAGGAAATTTTGCGTATATTTTCCGTTTTCGAATATTTTCAGAGCCATTTTCAATGAGATTCTTTTTTTAACACTCCATTATTACTCTCGAATCAGTCTATAGGGCCTTTTGGCTGGTTTTCAAAAGTTCTGTCCCGAATCAGGTTGAGCGAGACCATAGGCTTACCTCTCCACCCGGTTGATTTTACTATTGCTCTTCAATTATTGAAGCTTAGTTCCAAAATAATCCAAGGTCCTATTTTCGTGAACCACAGTACCTTTAAGGCCCTTTTTGGAATAAACCAGTTACAATTTCTCGTTTACTAAAAGTTTGCGCTTTACACATAGTTTATTTCCATTTTGTTACTTTATTATTACAACGGAAATGAATCCAACGACTTTTTTAGGTTAGGAGAATAATATTTTTGTTTTTATTGAAGATTGCGAAGGGGGTACTGGAATATCAGGGAGTTCAAAAAACAAAGAGTTATGATGGACGGATGGAAACTCTTTGATTGTGACTATAGTATGATTCAAGATGAATAATAGAGCGCTACCTGCGTATTTTAAATAAATTTTGCGCTATATTTCCGGTTTTCGAATACTTTCAGATCCATTTTCAATGAGATTCTTTTTTAAACACTCCA